>APFE030871773.1:118019-134062 GCA_000404065.3 Pinus taeda
AATTCCTGCGACTATCATCCAACCGATTGTAGTTTCTACTGACATCCATTCTTGAAGAAAATTGGGAAGATTTTACCAGTGGCTAGTTGTAGCTTCTGTTTGTCCTTAAGGTAGCATGCCCCCGATTTTCTTGATAGTCTTTGTTTGTTTTTGCGGAAGACTGTCCCTGATTTACCTGATGATTTCTATTAGGTCTTTGCTCACTCCTTTTTGCTGCATCACGATAACTTTTGGAGGTGGAAGCTTGAGATGTTTCACCATTATACCCCAGACCTGTCTTGATTAGAGGGGAACACTGCACATTGATAATCTCATCCAGAGTTTCAGATACTTTAATAAATTTAAGATTAAGGGCCTTTGTTTTCTCAATTTCTTTTCTAAGGCCAACAATTTCACATTCTAACTTCTCAAGAAATTTTTCTTTTTCATCAAGTTGAAATTGCAGAGTATCAATGATCATATTCTTTTCTTCTAGACATGTTTTGAGTCTAGTAATCTCTTCATAAAAACCATCCACATCTATAGCATCCATGTAATCATCATCTTCAAAGGCCATTAAAAGTTTATAGTGATTACTTCGTTCATCTTCATCGCTATTTGATAGTTCATCACTATCTTCATGAGTGTAATAGCTTTTTTTATTTGCATTTTGTTTCTTACTCCATCTAACAGGTTCCTTCCCCTTGTCAATCTTATCCTTATGAGAACATTTGGCAGCATAGTGACCTACTCTTCCACAAGCAAAGCATTTGAAAGGTAACTTACCTCTGAATCTTCCAGTACCCCGTTAAAGATTTCTGACAAAACTTGATTCTTCTTCTTCTTCTGACACGTGTGCTGACTCATAGTACTCTCCTTTGCCTGAAGCCTTGAAGGCAGCTACTCTCCTGTCTGATGGACCTCCTTTCCTCATTTCATAAGCAGTTAGAATTCTGTGCAGCTGTGACATTTTAAGGTTTTGTAGATTCTCCTTTTCTTCTATAGCAGAAACTTTAGATTCAAATCTAGAGGACAAAGATCTTAGGACTTTTTCAACCACAACAGCCTCTTTTATTTCTTCACCCAAATTTTTCATACAAGTAACAATCTCATCTACACGAAGAAAATAATTAGCCACACTTTCATCATTATACATCTTGAGATTTTCATACTGAATCCTGAGAGTTTGAAGTTTTGCTCGTTTTACCTGATCATCTCCTTCATAGCTCAGAACAATCTTGTCGCATATTTCTTTTGCGGATTTACACTGCATAACCTTGACAAATTCTGATTGAGATAAACATCCTAATAGAGTATTGACTGCCTTTGCATTTGTTTCATATTTCTTCTTCTCAGCCGGATCTGTAGGAGTTGCTGATGGAAAATATATCTTGTATCTATGATATCCCAGACTTCTGTACCAAGAGATTGAAGATAGGCAGTAACTCTTACCTTCCAATATACGAAGTTTGTCCCATCAAAAATCGGTGGCCTGATTGATGCTTCCCTATCGTAGTTGCTCATGATGAAAGATCTTCCTTCAAGCGATCAAGCTTCTTCTGAAGGACTTGCTCTGATACCAATTGTTGGAAATAATACTGAGAGGGGGGGGGTGAATCAGTATTATCAAGTCAAATATTCCTTTTCTTAAAACAAATGATATACGCTACTTCAGTTAGTTAAACCCGCGTATATACACAACTATTCAGAAGAAAACCGTGTATACAGAGCAAACTTCTAATTTACTTTATCTTTTTGATGATGATGGTTAATCTGTGTTGCAGAATCAAATAACCAGTAACCAGAGACAGTAAAACAGAGCAGAAAGACAATCACACAAAAGAACACAAGATATAAGGTGGAAACCCAATGTAGGTGAAAACCACATGCTGCAATTCGTCTTTATATTCCTTTTAAATTAGAAACTTCTTTTACAATGTACTGGTGCAGTCCTTTACTGGTACGCAGGCTGCAACTTGCAGTGAGCTACAACCCTCTCTCGTTCTCCAGCTTCTCCTGGAAGGGAGCAACAACCCCCTTTAGCTCTTGCACTAGCCAAGATACTAGTACGTAGGTGCTGGCCTACAGAAGGCTACAACCTTCTCTTCCAGGGACCACGTTTCATAAATTTTCAGACTGGATCCATGAACATCAATCAATCATCAAGAATTTCTCCGTCAACCAATCTCCTTTCCACCAATTAGATCTAAATCAATTAGATACTTTTCTGACAGCTGTACCCAAAACACAGTACCAGAAACCACACACCAAAAGCTGAACCCAGACCACAGCAGCAATACATAGAAGCAGCGAGATCCCAACTTAAAGTATATACGTTATTTCAATAACCTGCAACATGCGTGTATATGCTTCTGAGTTTGGAACAACCTGCGTATACGTTGTTTTCATTCACTGAACCAGCGTGTATACGCGCCTTTGCTTCACTGAACCTGCGTACATATCTATAAAGGATAATTCGCTCTTTCAAATATTCAAAAACACTAATTAACCCAGATTATCAGTGTTATAGATCAAGCAAGTGCCACATATAACATACCAAAATCATATAAAGATACTATCATTCAAACTTAAAGATTATGATCCATCAATAGAACTTATCCTTCTTCTTTGCACTAAGGTTCCTCCTTTATTCAGATCCAGATCTGCACCATAACCCGATTACCAGCATTCAGATCTACCACTCTTTCAGATATTCAATGATAATTCAGATAATGATTTGCCACAAGATCTCCTTCCTCTTATATAGTCTTAGGCCTTCCACAATACCACGGTCCAAAACCATAACATTTCATTACCATGAACCCAAAACTAGGGATCAACACATCTGACGAGACACCATGGTCCAAAACCATAGGTTCAAATCCCAAGGACTAACTACCATGGACCAAGAGTAAGTTCCCCAACATATATGCGCTTTAGTAACGTATAACCCGCGTGTATACGCGTCTTCATCTAGATGAACCTGCGTATATGTCTTTTTCTTCTTTCTGAGTGCCTGAACTGAGATCTGTCACCAAGTTGAGTTGCCATCAAGTACAACACCAGTGCCATAGTACCAAACCAAAATCATAATGCCAACAAAGACCTAGCCCCAAGGGCTTCGACCAGAATCGACCCTATGACCTCCCGATGGCGAGGCACAGTTTTTGACCAACTAAGCTAACCCTTGGGGCTCTAAAAGATTTAATTATATAATATTATTATGCTAAAAAATTATTTTAATACTTATCATATGTTATTTAAGTGAAAAGATAATCATATTTGAGTTAATAATAATATTAGGGAATATTTATATTAAAATTGCTAGAAATAATATATCTAGGGACAATATTTGTTAGTAATATATCTAGGGACAATAATTGTTTACTAACAATTATTGTCCCTAGATATATTATTTCTAGCAATTTTAATATAAATATTCCCTAATATTATTATTAACTCAAATATGATTATCTTTTCACTTAAATAACATATGATAAGTATTAAAATAATATTTTAGCATTATAATATTTTATAATTAAACAAATTGAATAGTCAAATCTAGCCGTTCTTGGTCAATCTTAGCCGTTTATCAAGTCTGACCTAATATAGCCGTTTTTTAGTCAAACCTAGCCATTGAATGATCCACTCTCCCTATTTAATATGCAGCCATGATCTGGTTCTTCAACTTGTCTTGACGATGAACCACACTCGTTGGTTCGAAACGCGTCGACCACTGTACTATCATGTGATTTATGCCGAAAAACTTTTCTCATAATCTTGATATGGATCACAGAAGCCACAATTCAATAATTGTATCTATTTTATTGCGAAGATTATATTAATAAAAGCATTTATTCTTGTTGTTCATCTTGTGTTCCGAATATAAATGTTTTAACTGGTAAAATAATAGTTGAAAAAGAAATATTGATTCACACCCCCCCCCCCCTCTTAGTATTCCCAACAAAGGAAGCACTTAAGATAAGTTCCACATGCAAGTCAACATTTTGGACTAAATGTTCATTTTGTCTACATGAAATTCGATATACATGTATTCAAAAAAATTGCAAATTAAGTTGTCCAGCGTGTGGAAGATTATTTAGTAAAGAAGAACGTCAACATAATGAGCAGATGCAAATAAAAAGAGAACTCGCAGAACTACAACAAAAGAATGAAACATTGGAAAAGAGATATAAAGATCTCGAGGATTGGTTTCATGAAGAATCAACAAAAAGTAATAAAGAAATTTGGTGTCTAAGGGACCATAATAAAAAATTACTTGAAAAGCTCAAGAATTGTTCTTTCTAGTATGGTCTTCTCTGTTTTCCCCCTTGTCTTCTGGATTGTTTGTTTTCCTTTTTATTCCTTCTCTGCTCTTTGATTTTTATTCAGTTTTTTTTTAATATTACTTGATTAAAAATAAAAATAAGATGTTTTTATTTAAATAGGTATTAAAATCTTCTTACGCCTTAATTAATTAACATAATGTTATAATAAATAAATAAATAAAAATTATATACCTAATATAGATGAAGGATTTTAAAGATTTGAAACTAATTTCTTGTTATACTTTTATAAATATAAATAAATAAAATTTAATGAATTAACTAATTTAGGATACACCTATATTTTTCTCAAATAGTTCTTCAAATGACTTTTAGGTTATTCCTTAAATTTAGTATTAGGTCAAATATTTAACTAACTAATTAGGTTATCCATTTAAGAAACATTTATTAGTTTTTCTTATTAATATATATTATAAGTTTTTATTTAGTTTATATAGTTTTAAAAATAAAAAAGGTATATTAATTAGTTATTGATTTATACTCATTGTAGTTAAATACAACAGTTACATTTAACCAAATATGGAAATAAATATAACAAAACTAACTTATTAATTAATTAACTAATTTTTCCTGTCCCTATCTCTTGGTCCAGTCCAATTACCTAGTCAAATATAGTCTTTTCCTGGCCAAATATAGCCGTTGAATGATCTGCTCTCTCTATTTAACCTGTAGCCATGCTCTGGTTCTTCAACTTGTCCTGACGACGAACCACACTTGTTGGTTCGAAACGCGTCAACAAATGAATTATGATGTGATTTTCACCGAAAACTCTTCTCAATAAATTCCAAAGATACCAGGAAAAAAATAGAGGAAGAAAATGAATGTCTCGAGAAGAAATTCAACATGAATCTATCAGAAAAGGAAGAAGAAAAATTACTTTTAAAAACCCTTAATCAAAGGTTACTAGAACAAATCAAAAATTTAAAAGATGAGAAAGATACTAAGAATAAAGTCAACAATCCAGAAAGCAAAGAGCTTTTACGTTTTCAAAACCTTCGTACAGAAATAAATAAGCTTAAAAGTGACAAGAAGTCACTAAATGACAAGTTAGAACAACTTACTCAAGAAAAATTATTGAAGTCTCCACCTGTAACAGTCCAAGTCAAAGATAAAAGAACAAATATCAATCCAGTCAATATCACATCTCAAGAAGAGGATAAATCAGTTAAGGTGAAGACGTACTCAGAAATTGTAGTCCAAACAACAAAAAATTCAAGTGAAGCTCTCACAATTAATGAAACAATTTTTGAACTTGAAAGAAATTAGATGCCCCCAATAAAACAAGAAATCACCCTGAACAAATTAGGGCAAAATCAAACCATAAGAACTCTTTATCGACATCCGAATTGTTGAAGAATGTAACTAGGTTCAGCCTTCATATTTATATTTGAGTCAAAGAATGAAAAAGAAATATTATTATTATTATTATTATTATTATTATTATTATTATGACTTATTAAAGCATGGGTTTCATGCTTGGGTCATCATGTTTTAGGTCAAAGTCCCCATTGAGAACTTCTAGGATTTATTTTGAGTCATTAAAGTCATTGTCGATTTAAAGAGACGCTTCTTGGGCTTTTGAATAATATAAAAAAAAATATTATTGAGTCAAATAAGGTATTTGTCACCTCCACACCAAGTCGGCCTCAAACTAGGTAATTTGACCTCACCTAAAGCCTATATATACAAGCAATTCAAATTCATTTGGAGATATCAACTCAAGAAGTTCGATCTACATCAAGGAAGTGCAGAAAAGTGCAGAGTTCAAGGTGAAGAAGAAAGAAATATAAATCGAAGGTTTTGGGCTATCTCTTTCTCTCTCTTATGCGAAGTTATTGGGCTAGTTGCTCGATCGAAGTTTTACTGTTGTGAGGATCAAAGTTCTGAAAGTGTTGGGTTAAAGATTCTGCTGCTGGAAGGTTGAAATTCTGGATTTGCTAGGTCTAAGTGTTGTCGCTGCAAGGTCAAAGTTCTAGGTCAAAGTTGCTGGAAGGAGAGGCTGACTTAGTAGTTGGAGGAGGTCTGTGTCTAGATTGAAGAGCCTTGGATTATCTCATCTTAACTACTAAAGGTAGAAGTTTGACTAGGTTTTCCCCTAGATAGGAGTTTTTCCCTAGCAGAGTGCCTACATCTTGTGTCTCTTGTTCTTGTGATTTTCATATACATATAATTTGGTAATTGGTTGATGAAAGATAATATAACAAAAATATAAAAGAAGCCAATACAATTCACAAGTAATTATCAAGAAAGACAAACCTAACCTTAACTCTACTAGCATTGATTTCTCAACATGGTATCAAAGCTAAAGTCCAGAAAGATTGGAGATCACTCCATTGAATTGAAAGAAAGGACTACTCCCTCTATGATAAGATACTTGAAAATGGGATTCAACATTGTAGGAAGCTGGATCAAAAGGGTCATCTACAACTTATTCAACAAAGTCAAAGACAAAGGGTTTTTGGCTGCACTCACAGGTTCACTCAATGATGACAATGCATGGATTATTGATAGTGGAGCATCAAGGCACATTGCAGGAGATAACAAACAACTTCATACTCTATCAAAAGAACAATCTTCTCATGCAGTGGAATTGGGAGACAACAAAAGCTAAGTTGTTAAAAGCCTAGGATCAACTTCTTTAAAGCTGGACAATGGAACAAAGCTACATCTCAACAATATACTATATGTTCCAGGTTTGAAAAAGAATTTACTTTCAATTTCTTGCTTAGAAGATAAAGGTGATAGAGTTACTTTTGTAGATGGAAAGGTTTTGACTTAGAGTAAAGATTCAAGCATCGATAAAGCTAGTCATTAGAATTCGTGAAGGAAGTTTATATAGAATATTGACACCATCTCCTCAAGTCCTAGTTCACATGGAAATCAATCCCATTTGTAATGACCCACTTATAGTAAAGTAATATTTATGAAATTTAATAAAATTAATTAAATTAAAAGTAAATAAATTAAAATTAATAAATAAACATTAATTCAAAATTAAGATCTGCAGATAAAATCAAATCAGATTTGATTTATAAAAATCGACACGTATCATAATTGAGACACGATGATGGAGGATGTCGGTAATGGAAATCTATAAGGAGGAAGGAGGAGGAGAAAAACGGATACAGAAACTTTGTTTATGATCAGGAAGACCTGACTTGTTCTGAGGTTTCTGGGCACGGGGGAAACAGTCTGCTTTGCTTGAGAAGTTTACCGGACTGAGTAGCAAGATTCTGCTCAGTTTGGCTAGGTGGTTTCGGTCTTTTGGTAACTGAAGCAGGAGCAGTTGAGGCTTCATCGACCGTAAGACTACAGGTAAGTACTTTCATTGGTTTTGTTAATTAAATTTGTAAAATTTAGGAAATTTTATTACAGGATCATGATCTGTAATTTCGAAAACTTTACTGTCTCTACATCTATTATTTCTTATTATGTTCATAAGGAAAAGTTGTTAAAATAATTCACAGTTCTTACATCTAGTATCAGAGCCAGTTTCAAACTCTCGGATCTGTTAAGTATGTTAAGATAAGATTGCCTGTAATCAAAATAACAATCACACTTTTCTCTAAATTCAACTCGCTGCTTCAATTATGAACGACTGCGCTAAACCGCTTATCATAGACACAAAAGATGTGTTTAAAACTTTAATATCTAGATAAAAGTAATGAAGAGAAACTCTCTACCAATAGCACAAATGAACTCAAGAAAATTCCCAATGAACTCTCTGTGGACTCAGAATATTAGTACAAGAAATCTCTGACTTTGTCCAGTCATTCACTCAAATCTAGATGTCTATGTAGGGTCATTTACAGCAAAATATCTGTAAACAAACAAGTTTCAAAAAAAAAAATCCAAAACGTTGTTAACAGGGCACAAAATGGGCAGAAAACTTCATTTTATGAAAGCAGCAGAGATCAAAAGTAGAGAAAAAGGAGCTAGTTGTGAAGAAGGTGCTCCTGTCAAGAACTAATTTATTGCGTATTTAGTGAAGGAAGGCTTGCATTTTCAGTGAAGGAAGGCCATGGAGAAAGAGATTATTCCCTTCACCTCAAAGAGAACGCCGAGATTTAAAAAAAAAATTATAATATAAAAAAAGGGGTTTGAACTGCAATAAAAAAAAAAAAAACGCACCTTAGTAAATTATGAAGTCCATAAAAAGACTCGAACCCACGGCCGATCGATTAAATTTACAAATTCCACAAAGGGATAATTTCGTGCTTTCACTTGCCATGGGTGGGTTACTCTGTAGTTTTACTTTACTGTTTGTTCGGATTCGATCACGAGACATTAGCCCCAACCCGTGCACCCTATAAATAGAAAGAAACCAATAAAAAAAAAACCACTCGGATATCACAGTCTTAGGGTTAACTAAAGAAGACATCCAACATCAGAGCCCATGTGAGCATCTTCGATGCTGGACCATGTTGTAAATATGGTGGAGAGAGACAAAACCATTCATGCATAATTTTGTGGTCACTGGGAAATGAATCTGGATATGGGCCTAATCACTCTGCTTCAGCGGGTTGGCTGCGTGAAAGGGATTCCATAAGACCACTACATTATGAAGGAGGTGGGGCTAGAACCACAGTTACAGATATTGTATGCCCCATGTATATGCGTATCTGGAACATAGTGGAGATTGCAAAAGATCCTACTGAGAGCAGACCTCTCATTCTTTGCAAAAATTCATATACAATGGGAAACAATAATGAGAACATTCATAAATATTTGGAAGCCATTGATAGCACACCAGGTCTATAGGGAGGCTTTATATGGGAGTGGTTGGATCAGGGCTTATTAAACGCTCAATGATATAGTAAGATCACAGGTTAGCTTCAATTACTGGCACCATTTTCCAAGCAATGAGGCATAATAGTAAAGGTGGATGCGTTATGTCTCTACAGCAACACGGGCCACCGAAAATTTATAAATGTTTTGCATACCGTGTCAAAGTATCCAGTTAACAAGCTAAGTGATGAGCCATCGGGAAATATCATAAAACAACCAGACGCCAACACCTCCGTAAAATATGCCGATGTGTTATTTTGGAGACACGCGTACCAAATTTAATAATCGTGGAATCCTAAAAAGGCTTAATTATATTAATTATATTATTCATCAAGCAAATTATACTTGAATTAAATTATTAATAATCAATAATAATCGATATGAATATCATATAATATATATTAAACTATCTCTTAAGCCATTTTATTATATATAATATATATATATTATATATATATATATATATATATTTTCATAATTACACCCAATCGAACTCAATATTGACAACTAAATTGCATAAATATCTTTTAATATTATAATAGTATCAATAGCTCAAAGATAGAGACTGAAAATAACAACTATCTTAGTAACTACAAAGTCAATAAAGATATTATTTTAGTTTTAAGTCAGAATATGGAGAGCCGCAACATTGAATAGGCTTTCGGGTTATAATAACTTCCCATAAATTTATATATGTGTCACCGAAGTTTTTTCATAAACTATAAAAAATTATTGCTAATCTAAATATGGATAAAATTACATGACGTGTCTCCCACAAATTTGATGATAAGAATCGTGTACGCTCAGGTATTAACGAAATGAGTAATCAAAAAGTAAATATGACTGTGATGTTAAAAGGCTAAAGATGTGTTACTAACAGAGTTCAGATATTTGTAATTGCACCGCATTGTGTAAGTTAGGTTCCAATTTAAGAGTTTGGATGGTTTCAATAGGTATATACACTAGTAGATAGTTTATATTATGATGAAAAAGGTTGAGATTGGTGATAACCAATTAGATTAATAAAGATAAAGATATTTTCATTAAAAAAATAAATAAATAAATAATATGTATATTATATAATAATATTTGCCTAAAAGAAGTACATTCGGCCATATTTTATGTAGAGGCTTTTAATTTAGACATTCAATTAATTTCACTAAAAAAAAAAAATTCAAGACCCATGCATTAAAATAAGTATTGTTATGCATTAGGATAGAATACCTTGCATTAGGACAAGGAGGTCGCGAGACCACCCTCCTTGACCTCGGTACCAGTAAGATCTGCCTAGCAGATAAAAATAGCAAAAACTATACCCGTTTATAAATGTGAAATTACAAAAACGATATGTTAAATCCGAATGTATACCTCAAATTTTTATAAAAGTTTATTATGTATACAGGAAACATTACAATGGTAAAGACATATGAGCGACGACGACGTGATCGAGCAGCATCACCATCATTAATGCCACCACCGTCGTCATCACCATCTTCGTCACTATCATCATCGTCTCCATCGATACCATCATCAACACCAATCGCTCCAGCAACAGAGTTGACCGTGATAATGAACTCATTGGAAGCATTATTGGAAACATTAAGAGGGTCGACCATGGCTAAGACCAAAGAAGAATTTCAACCCTTAGCAACCAATTCAGCTGAACCAAATAAATTTAAGTATAAAAGATCAAAGGATGATATTTCTAGGGAGCTTCAGAAAATTAAACTCCCAGAATTTTCAAGAGGTCAAACCAAAGAACGAGTTGAGGCATGGTTGGAAGGAATGACTAGATGTTTTAAATTAAGAGAATACTCTTCTTCTGCAAAAACAAAAATTGTTGTATTTCAATTAAAAGTGCTTTGATTTGGTGGGGAAATCTAGAAAAACAACTACACCTCATGACGGATAATGTCCCTTGGGAATTATTTGAGGAAAAATCCCGCGCGAAGTATTTAACTCCATATTTTCAACAACTAGCCGCAGCCTTTCATACATTAGTTCAAGGTAATAAAACAGTGGAGGAATACGAGATAAGGTTTATGGAGCTTGTAAAATACATTCACTACTTAGATTCTGATGAACGCCAGTTTAAATGCTTCATATTTGGGTTAAATCCTCGCATCAGGGCCTTGGTGAGTATGTGGAAACCCTCATCAGTAGCTGAGGTGGTAGAATGTGGCCGTTATGCAGAAGAACATCTAGGAAGCAAAAAGGATGTAGGGCCAGCAGAACTTGTACAATCAAGATTTCCAAGAAAGACTCCCCAAAATTTCTTCACGGGATGTAACTCAAGGCCACCTTATGGTAATAGATTTGCCTCGAGAAATGTAGGAACAAGAACTCCCATGGCAGTTAATACTATAGCAGTTGAATCATCAAACACCAGTCCATGGAGATCTCGTGGCACTGCTAATAGAGGAAGAAATTTGAGAGGAAGCAACATGAGAGGACGAAGCTCTTTATCTAGAAATTCATGTCCTGATTCAAGAGGACCAACACAGGTTATATGTTGGGGATGTGGAGGACCACATTTTCAACGTGATTGTCCAGAAGCTTCATCAAGTATAGTGCATAGGACTGGAAAGGAACCAATATCAAATAACCAATGCAATCATAGAATTCATGCGCTAATCAACAACGATCAAGCAGCACATCAATCCACTGTAGTGGAATCTTCAGGTATTATTAACGGTATAAAACTCAAAATCGTATTTGATACTAGTGCCACAGATAGTTCTATTTCGTCATATGCATTAAACAAATGTGGGTTGGCAACTCGCAGACAAAATGATTTCAGATAAGTAGAAATGGCCTCAGGAGACCTCCAATCCGTAGACTTAAGTGTGGACCAATGCAAAATTGACCTAGGGGTCTGTTCGACTAAATTGAGAGTTTATGTTACAGCCTTAGGAACTTATGATCTTGTCATAGGTATGGATTGGCTAGAAACTCGTCAAGCTTGGGTAGACTGTTATGGGAAAAGAATTCTAGGTATAAATGACGAAGGAGAAGCGATTCAAATTCAAGGAATCAAGAAAAAAATATCTTTATGCTACATATCAACAATGAAAATGAAGCGTTGCTTAAGAAAAGGTTGTCAAGCATATGTAATTCAAAAAGTAAGTAAAGAAAAAGGACCATCCTTAGATCCGGTGTTAGCTGAATTTCCGGATGTATTTCCAAAGGAACTACCAGGATTACCCCTTGTAAGAGAACTAAATCTCACTATTGAATTGAAACCTGGTACTCAGCCAATCTCTAAAACACCTTATAGAATGATAGCTCCAGAACTTCAAGAATTACAAATTCAATTGAAGGAACTATTGGATATAGGACATATTCGACCCAGCATATCACCTAGGGGTGCTCCTGTAATTTTTGTCAAAAAGAAAGATGGATCCTTAAGATTATGCATAGATTATCGAGACTTGAATTGAGCTACAGTAAAGAATCGATATCCTATGCCTCGAATTGATGATCTTTTCGATCAAATGAAAGGTGTTGCTGTTTTTTCAAAAATTGATCTTCAATCAGGCTATCATCAGCTAAGGATTTCTAAAAGCAATATTTCTAAAACTGCATTCTGGACATGTTTTGGACATTATGAATTTACTGTGGTACCATTTGGATTAACAAATGCACCAACAGTATTCATGAATCTTATGAACAGTGTTTTTCGCAAATATCTTGATCAATTTGTATAAGTCTTTTTAGATGATATACTCATCTATTCCAAGAATGAGAAAAAGCATAAAGATCATTTACGGATAGTGTTGTCCTGCCTTAGAAAACATCAGTTATATGGAAAATTATCCAAAAGTTCGTTCTTTCAGGAAAAGATTCATTACTTAGGTCATATCATATCAGGTGAAGGGATTTCAATAGACCCTAAGAAGGTAAAAGTAATCATGGAATGGCCAATACTGAAAAACGCCCATGAAGTACGAAGCTTTATGGGTTTAGCCGGTTACTACCGAAGATTTGTAGAGGGATTCTCCAAAATTGCAAAGCCGATTACAACCCTTCAGCGTAAAGGTGTTAAGTATGAATAGATGGAGGAATGTAATAAAGCATTCTCTGAACTCAAAAGACTACTGACCAGTGCACCAGTCTTAAAAGTCCCTGATATGGACAAAGATTTTACGGTATGTACTGATGCATCCAAACAAGGGCTAGGTGTAGTATTGATGCAGGATAGAGGAGTAATAGCATATGCCTCCAGAAAGTTAAAACCTCATGAAGAACTCTATGCTACTCACGATTTAAAATTAGCCGCCGTAGTACTAGCTCTAAAGATCTGGAGACATTATCTAGTGGGACGAAGTTTTACACTTAAAAGTGACCATCAAAGTCTACAATATTTGTTCACCCAAAGAGACTTAAATGCTAGACAAAGACGATGGAGTGAATTCCTAAGTGAATACGACTTTGGGATATCATATATTAAAGGAAAGAAAAATGTAGTAGCAGATGCTTTAAGCGGAAGACCTCGGATATTCTCTTTCATACCTATCAAAGTAAACTTAAGGCAACAAGTACTAGAATATCTCATAAAAGATAGCTGGTATTTAAAGGTAAGATCTAGTCTTGAGAGTAAAAAGCCAAAAGAATCTAATTTGAAGGATATGAACTAGAAGATGATGGAATCGTACGATTCCATGGAATGATGTATATTCCTGATAATATGGATCTTCGAGACACTATCCTTAAAGAAGCCCACAGAGCAGTGTGTTGTGCACATCCTGGGGTAAAGAAAATGTATGCGGATACCAAGAAACTCTTCTTCTGGCCAGGCATGAAACATGATATCGTTCAATTCGTTGCAAGATGTTTGGAATGTCAGCAAGTAAAAGTAGATCATTGTCATCCAGCGAGTCTTTTACAACCTCACGACATTCCTATGACCAAATGAGAGATTATTTCTATGGATTTTATCATTGGGCTACCTCTTACTTCTCAAAGACACAATGCCATTTTGGTAGTAGTGGATAAATTAACGAAAAGTGCCCATTTCATTCCCGTATGAGATACTTATGATGTTACTGACGTAGCTCGAGTATTCATAAATGAAATTATCAGATTTCATGGAATACCTAAGAAAATTATATCAGACAGAGATTCTCGATTCACTTCAAGATTCTGGACTTGCATGCAGTCACCCTTAAGAACTCAATTAAATTTAAGCAGAGCTTATCATCCTGAAATTGATGGGCAAACAGAAAGGGTAAATCAAGTACTTGAAGATATGTTGAGAATGTATCTTATGGATCAGCAATCACACTGGGAAAAGTATTTATCCTTAGTCGAATTTGCATATAATAACAGTTACCACAGCTCAATCGGAATGCCTCCATTCGAAGCATTATATGGCAGACCTTGCAGAACACCATTAAGTTCGGACAAATTAGAAAATTAGGTGATAGTAGGACTAGAATTAATCCAAGAAATGGAGGAGCAGGTAAAACAAATTAGGCAACGATTGAAAGAAGCACATGATAGACAAAAGAGTTATGTTGATACTCACAGAACTGATAGGAAATATGAAGTAGGGGATCAAGTTTTCATCCGCATTGAACCGAACAAAAGCACTATTCGATTCGGAAAAGGGGCAAAGTTGTCACCCCGATTTATTGGACCATTTAAAGTCATAGAAAGAGTTGGATCTGTCGCCTATCGTCTTGCACTGCCACCTCATTTGCATAAAATTCATAATGTATTTCATGTATCTATTTTAAGACATTATATAGCTGAACAATCTCATAACCTTCAATGGAAGGAACTGCAGGTATCGGACGAAGGAATCATATCGGTCGAACCATTACGTATACTGGAATGTAGGGTTCGACAGCTCAAGAATCGTCTGATAGACCAAGTTAAGGTCCAGTGGGACAAGTATAGTCCTGCATCGGCTACTTGGGAAGATACAGAGAACATATGTCAAAAATACCCCAATCTGTGTCAATTTTGAAGAACTCTAAACTATGTTTTGTACATATTTAGTTTACTGTAAATCAGACACTCAGAACCATTTTGAATAACCATATATAAACATTAACTTTTATGACATAATATCTGTTAAATTCCGCTAATACATGGATACCAAAACGAAATATGTTATTGATCTTACTAAATTATAGTTATCAAAGTAAAGCTTAAAATATTTAAGTGGTTTTGCTTCTGATGGGAATTAAGATATTATAATTATGTTTTATTTATGCGTATCAATATGATTGATAAGATAGAAATCAAAGGGATAATTACATTTTAATATGAAAGTCAATGACATGAATAGAATATGGAAAAGTATATTACACTGTAATTGACATGTGTGAATTATACATAAGCTATTTGTTTTTGAATATATTAATACACATTTTATAAATGCATGGACAAAAGTTTATGACTGCAGATAATATCCGTTACCAAAATGACCACGTGATGACAGAGACCTCAGAACAATTAAGGCTCAAAGAGATTCCACGATATGGTGTTAACCCCGATTCTACTGGGAGGGGTGGAGGTGTTGCCCACCGTTTATCCTCTGAATCCTGGAGCCATGGGAGGACTGTGCGAGTCACGCTCCCCTAGATGTGTGATGATAACTGTTGGATGCCTACTAAGGATCAGGTCGATATAGCCGACACTGTCATCCTTGGAGTTTATGAATGGTTAGGTCAATATAACTGACACCATGACATACTCCAGTAGAGGACGGATAGGATGGAAGCGGAAGAGATTAGGAAGGATAGGATGATTATAGAATAGCTGAAAATCAACTGAGACAGAACCATAGTTTTAAAACTCCGACTCCGACTCCGACTCGGCCGAGCAATGACTCCAACTCCGACTCCGAAACGGTAATGACTCAGCCGGCTCGTTTTCAATGACTCGGTCGTTGTAAAAAATACATTAAATATTTAGTTTTTT
>APFE030871773.1:150581-200413 GCA_000404065.3 Pinus taeda
TTACTTAATGCAGTTGAATCCCAAAATGATATCTAATATAATGCACTGCGTAATCCCCCATACTTAAATTCAAAAAGATTCAAGGGATCTCTACTTGAATGGTTCATGAGGCACAATACTTGCTAAGGTTTTGCAAATGGGGTAGCAAGCTAAGTGGGCTTGATTGTGGGGAAAAACTCAACAGTTAAGCGCGCTTGAGCCAGAGGAGTTCTGGGATGGGTGACCTCCTGGGAAGTCCTGGTTACCGGGTGCAAGCCCCGGAAGTGATGATTGATGCTATGTGATTCGTTCTCCACTTTTCACTAGTTTCAATCCCACTTCTTCACCCCTGTGAGCATTACCCGATGCAATGAGTGCTAAGTGAACTATTCAAAAATCATGAGAAATTAGTCAGTTACGACTACCTCTCATGGAAATGGTCATACGTTTGAATGATTTACTTAACGCAGTTGAATCCCAAAATGATATCTAATATAATGCACTGCGTAATCCCCCATACTTAAATTCAAAAAGAGTCAAGGGATCTCAACTTGAATGGTTCATGAGGCACAATACTTGCTAAGGTTTTGCAAATGGGGTAGCAAGCTAAGTGGGCTTGATTGTGGGGAAAAACTCCATAGTTAAGCGCGCTTGAGCCAGAGGAGTTCTGGGATGGGTGACCTCCTGGGAAGTCCTGGTTACCGGGTGAAAGCCCCGGAAGTGATGATTGATGCTATGTGATTCGTTCTCCACTTTTCACTAGTTTCTATCCCACTTCTTCACCCCTGTGAGCATCACCCGATGCAATGAGTGCTAAGTGAACTATTCAAAAATCATGAGAAATTAGTCAGTTACGACTACCTCTCATGGAAATGGTCATACGTGAATGACTTACTTAACGCAGTTGAATCCCAAAATGATATCTAATATAATGCACTACGTAATCCCCCATACTTAAATATAATTCATATAAAAATAATAAATGTAAATATAAATATAATAATAGTAAATAATAATTAATCAACTAATAGTTAGTAAGTTAGTAATAAAGGGCATGTCTTAGAGAAATGACCATTCATGATAGGGCACCTGCCTAGGTAAATAAGCGGGCCCTCATTGTAATCATTTGATACATCTTTTGTACATTAAACAATTCTTATATACAATTACTACTTTTCCTACAATGGTTACATATTTCAGTTCTTCTGAATTATTCCGCTGCGTATACGAACTTTGTTCGTTGTCTTCGAATTATTTTGAAGATTATTGTTGCATATACAAACTTTGCTCGTTACATTGGTATCAGAACATTCCTCTGAGTATACGAACTTTGTTCATTACATTACAAATTTTTTTAGCTATGGACTCCATCAATGGCCATGAGGTTCAATGAGGTTTGACGAACCTCAAAATTTATTTTAGGTCCACCAAATTTCGAACCTCAAGGTACAAGTTCGACAAACCTTATGACATAGACTAAGTTGTAATGTCCCTTTTTCTGAGCATTGGGAACATGCAGCCTCTCAGTAGCCTAGGCTATAAATTAAAATTAATAGTGGGCTATGAGGAAATTAATTAATTAAAAGTGAATAAGAAAAGAAAATTGTATAAAGTCACATTACTAAGAGAAAAGATCAACCATGGGTCTTGACCAATGTATTCGATAAGCCATCATAATAAAAGGAGAAACAAGAGCTCATTCAGGGACATGAGTGAATGGTTTGGTGAATTGATTTTGTGGCTCTCTGAGCTTGTATGAGGGTTTGTAACGCTGAGTGTGGATCATCTTCGTGGGTGAGACTATCCTCCCAAGGGATCTAACTATTCTCTAGTTTCGATATTGCAAGATACACCCTAGCTAGTCATTTGGAGGGAACAACCAAATTCCTCATTGGAGCCTGGCAAGGAAGAACGAAATTTGGAATGTTTCTTAAAAGGTGGAAGTAGCGCACTATTGCACACAAGGGAGTCTAGCCACAGAAGGTTTCTCCAACTTATCTATTGTCAAGTTCCTTTCAAATGAATTTGAGACAATTTCCTTCTCAATAATAAATAAATAAATAGTTGGGGTTTTGCAGTGGAATTTGTCTACAAGCTTTATAATAATTAGTTTTAAATCTACCAAATTCTCGACAAGAATTATTGTGTTTTTTCTAGAGAAATTTCATAGAATAATTTTTGAGAAATTAAATAATTTCAATAAGGGATAATACAATGGTATTCGAGCTAGTTTTTGTTGAAAAATGTGTAACCAGGTTCGGTCTTCATAAATATGAAATGTACTTTTGAGTCTTGTATATTGTAAAATGAAAGAAAAAATATTATTGTTATTTTTGTAGCATGGGTTTCATGTTCAAGGTCTTTTATTTTAGAGATCAAGCACCCATTGAGTGCTTCTAGGGTTTGTCCTAGGGTCAAGAAGTCAAAAGAGTCATTGTCATATGAAGAAGACCCCATTAGGAACATTATACCTTGTAAAAAGAATTATTTTTGTATTTAAAAGTGTCAAAATACCCTCCAAGACCAAGTCGACCTGCCAGTTGAGAAGTCTGCCTCAATTAGGGCATTTTGTCCACCTCGGAAGCTTATATATAGGAGGGAACTCGACCTCCTATGGACATCAATCATTCTCTCATCACTCAAGCAAAGGAGAAGAAGAAGAAAAAGGCTAGCGAAGAAGGAAGAAGGACGAAGGACAAGTGTTTGGATTATTTATTTCTCTCTTTTCACACTTGCAAAGGAAGGAGGCTAGGGTTTTGCTGCTGCAAGATCGAACTTGGAGAAATTGTTGAAGAAAGGTTTATTAGGTCATCCTCAAGCCCTAGAAGAAAGAGAAACTCAAGTGAAGGTCAAAGGATGCCTTGGAAGCCATAGATTTGCTCACACGTGTGGAGGCAACAGCAATTTCAAGGGCCGAAAATTTTAGACCTGCAGTAGACACCAAAATTTTGTAGCTGGGGGTTGAAGTTGTGTAGCTGGAAGAGATTTGACTAGGTTTGACTTGGACAAAGGAAGCACATCATCAAGAAGGTTGGACTTGGCCTTGGAAGGGTATTGGTCTTGGCCTAGAGGTCTTGGAATTCGTCATTTGAAGAATTTATAAGAGAATAGATTTGTGGGTTTTCCTCTCAAGTGGAGAGGTTTTGGCCCTGGCTTGCAGCCTATATCTTGTGTTCCTATGTACTGTTGATCTTCTTGTTTTGGCAATTGTTTGATGATAAGAATAACATAATAATAAGAGAAGCTAATAAGAAAGAAAAAGTAAAAAGACATCACAAGTAGTGATCAAGTTTAAGAGAAATCATCCTAACTATAGTCCTATAGATTTGTCAACAGTTTTCCTACCAGCCTAAAGAGTTTTAATTGAGAAATGTTTCAGCGAAATATGCCAAAATTGTTTGGTGGAGCAAGTTTCCCTAGGAAAGATGAGTTCGAATAGTGGAAGCCTGGAAGTGCAGGTGCAAAACGAAACTACCACCTTCCATTTTTCTTGTCCATGCTATGGAAACCCTAACAAGGCATTTCTCTCCCTAAATTCCTTCCACAAGAAAATAAGAGAATGATACATGAGTATTCCAAGCTTCAAATCACAAAAAACGCATCGCCCCAAAACTACAAGTTGTGAAATCACATGAGGCAATACAAGAATAGATCAATTATGGCCAACAAGAAGAGATAACAAACCCTTTGCTCGCAATCCCTCACAGTTATTTTGTGGTATCCCCTCATCAGCGAGTTGTGGCAAAGTGAGTGGCAAAGTGACGCATTATGCACGACAAAGGGTACATCGAACAATATTTGGGTTCACAGAGTCAAATTCATTGACTATTATGGTCGCATACAAAATCATGAAGTAGTAGCACATTGTAATTAAGGGCCGAGAAGAAGTTCCTATAGAGATCGATTAGGAAACTGGCTGAGACCAGGGTGTAGCCTAGTGGGTAGTAGAGAGGATCACGGCCATATCACATGAAGAAAGACCGCATATAACAATGGAATTGAGGCCCAAAGTCGTAGTTGCACATCGAAGGAAAGTATCAAGTTCAAAAACCCTCACGCAGGTTGAAAACAAACAATTATTTGCAAGTCAAATTATTTAACATACCCTAGGCCTAATTGACAGTAGAAATTCTATTACTCATATGGCAAGGACCAAGCTGATTAGGAGGGTGAGACTATTGTTGGGACCGAGACCAAATTTAGTGGCAAAATCCGAATTGGAGGGTCTATTTAGCTGAGTAATTCTCGAGGGTCGAACCCCCAATGAACTGCAAACACATTTGTGAATTAGAAATCAAGATTCAGTGGGCAACCAAATTAATTTATTGAGGGTCAAACCTCTCCTTGCTGTAGCCCAGAGCTAGGAGGCTACATATCCCATTAGTGATAAGCCAAATCGATTATTAATTTCATGGAGGACAAGATCTACAAGATGGCTATGTAAAGTTGGAGGGCCGAAAATTGTGGCAGTATGTTGAAATGGGGTAGATCTATGTCTAAATCTTCTCATCTAAATTGCCTTGTGTCGAGTGCTAGAGAGATATCCTATCATTAAAGGAAGATCGAATATCCTTGCTGCTAACAATAGCAAGTTTTCTTGTGAAATTTTTCATGAATAGAACAAGGTTATTTCGCAACTATGGTTTCTTGTACCAGCTGGTCCAGTTTATTATTCAATAGCAGATAAATTATTGGCCAAAACCATTGTCACGTAGTAGCTAAGAGTTATTATTTAGAGGGGCAGCTAATTAGGGGACGAGGAGTCCAAGGATAAGCATAGTAACAATTGTTCGAGGACTATCCTGTAACAAAAAACTTTGGTATTAGAGCTATGCAATCAAGTGTGTAATTGGTGTACTCATCTACTATAGCATAAATAAAACACTTGTTTTAAGATGCAAATTTGTAATTTATTGAGCTAGGGTTTCCTTATGAAGATTGCCGAGTGAATTTGTCTTTGCTATAGTTAGTTGCATTGCATTGATATCCTGTAGCAGAACTTGTTTTGTTTCCAAGTGAGCATTTATGATCTTGTTTCTCTTGTAATAAATTACGTTCAAGGGATTGGCATGTTCCATATTGGTAAAAATTCTTAGTTTGGAAAGGTATCCTAGTCCATTGACTCACTCACACTATCAGCCTGACGAGATTAGTAGTGAACGATTGAATGCTATAAAGTGTTCAAAACTTCTCCTAAATCAGTGCAACAGTACGCAGGATGGGTCCATGACAATAATGTTTTCATGGAGAAAGGAACAAAGCATATCAACAAACCTTTCTCAAAGGGAGGTCATGTTACACTTCAACACAAGTAGTCGAGGGATCTACAAAAAGAAAAGGAAGTGGTAAATTGACTATTCATACTGGGGTCAAATCATAAGGGATGTCCTCTCTAAATTGGAATTAGACGCATGCTTGTCCAAAATATCCCAATCTGATTGGAAGATATTATGTTGGGGATCACATCCATCAATGCTTACCTTGATCCAACACATGTTTATGGAACACCCTTGTAAGGTTGTAGGAGTCTAAGACTTGCAGTTGCATCTTGCCGCATTCAGATCATAAGGATAATTGCTCTTATTCCCCCCCTACAACAGTGACATTCTAACAAGGGTGTTAGAGTTGATTGTGGAGTAATGATTGCATGATGTTGAGGACCTTACCTTTGGTAAGAAACTTAAGATCTTAGATATGGTGGCTAGAACCACATTTTATACCATTATGCTTGATCTAGAATGCATTGGCTTGACTTTTCAAATATTCCAATGTTTCTTCACCGACATCAGAAAATATCCTCAAGACATTGTTAAACCCAACATGCAAAATATTTTGTCTTTGATTTTAGGTGAAGATGATGCCATTTGCAAGCAACTGCAACCAAAAGTGTTCAGTATTGGGAGGAAAGAGCAGGTCGTTTCACCTGCCACTCATGAATTCTCAGAAAGATTAGTTGAGCATAACTTTAAGGGGTTCAAAAGGCAGTTGACTGAAAGAGAGCTAAATTCAATGGGATTGCAGGTCACACGATATGCCAACAACGGTAAGAACCTGTTGACGACGTTGGATGTCGCCAACAGCTCGGGGGTCTCCCCAGTGTGAAGCCCCAAGTAGACCTTACACCATTTAGGATAGGAGCCCAATCCGGTATGTGGGCCCGGCTGCCACCATGAATGTTTTCACTCTTGGTTGTCAAATGAAAAGGTGTCAGAGTGAGGACAAAAAGTGAAATGCCCACACAATGAAACAAAGTCAACCCAAGATTGACAAACTACAGAAAGAGGTACAAGCAAGTCACAGCAACAATAAGAAGTATCCTGATGATGATGAGTCTAGTTGCAGACTCGAAACGTCGACCACAAAACATGAACACTGTGGAAAATCCGAACTCCATTTAGAAATCACACCACAATAATCTGCAATCTAAAATAAGAAGTATCTCATGAGAAGGATCAGTGAGCCAAAACCCAATCAGACATACATCAACAAGAACATGTCGGAGGTTAATTGCAAATTAGTTCACAATAGATCACCGACTTGGTGAGAAATAAGTAAGCACAAATTCGAAAGCAAACATACATACAACAACTATGAACGAGTCCATAACTGTTAAAATTGGCAACTAGGGCCATACTCCACATGGGTCATCTTATTTATGACAGCTGATATTTTTCTTGGATTCCTCTCTCCGAGAGGTGTAGGATTCATCTAAAGATCATCTGATTCTGACATGTACAGATGGAGTTATGAATTTATTTTGATTATGGTCAAATTGTGTGGTAATATCTTCCTTGACAAAAAACATAGATGCGATGAATCTGGAAGATATTACCACACAAAATGCAGATCGCAGAAGCCTCAAATCTACAATTTTCAACCTATATGGTCAAATTGTCAAGGTCGGCTGGCAAACTTATGTAGGCTCAGAAGCCCAAGAGTCACGTCTATTCATCCTCAACGTTGCATATAAATAGAAAGTGACTTAGCCTCATTTGGACACACTCATATTCACACTTCTCTCTCTCTCCTCATTGATTGGGTACAGATTTCTGGGCCTCTCTCTCTCCACACGTCCAAAATTTCAGGAGGGCGAAATTTCAGGATAGAAATTTTAGGAGGCCGATATTTCACGAGACCAAATTTCTGGACAGTTTGGCTAAGCATTGACTAGCATGCGTTGACCTCCTTTGACTGCGTTCTTGTGAGGGCTTATCTCTATTTGGGCAGGCTACATTTCTGGGCACAAAAATCAAGGCTAAACGTTAATTGTTGACCATCGTTGACTACAGCCAGGGTTGACCATAGGTGGTCTGTTTGACCAGAATTTGACTGGGTTGAATTTGACTATTTTGAGGGTTGTTTTATTTGGATGTTTGGAGCGCAAAGTTGACTGAAGTTGACCGATTTGCTGAGGGTCAAATCTGCCCTATTGACCATCATTGACTTTTCTGGTTAGGGCTCTTTTGTTGCTATTATAAATTATCAGATTTGTAAATTGTACTATCTCTCTCTATTGAACTATTGAAGACTAAAAGAAGATTTGATCAAAGGTTTCCCCACATTGGGGTTTGCCCCTGGTTGGTGCCACATCTTCTGTCCTCTTGTCTTGGCTTGTTTTCTACTGTTTATGTTTATGTTTTATCTACATTTTACTATCATGATGATGTAATTGCTAATCTGAATATTGATACTGGGCTAATAAAGAAATTGAAGTAAAATTGCTCTAAAGCATAACGCATACCACTGTTGCCCATTATTAACAATAACATATTATGTGTATGAATGCACACATACGAATGCAGTGAAAATATTGGACAGCCAATAAAACCACTATGAATAAGCGTGGGAATCAGTGCCAAAAATGAAAACATCTTATTACTATTGCTGCAAATACAAGCACATATATTGCAATTCATCAAAGCCCAACAGTGGAACATGGGTTGCTCATGCCATTATCCAATACAACACCCTAGCCTCACTTTAGCTCACCCTCCTAGCTTCCAAGAGTTGAGTGCCACTAGCTCTTAAGCACAAATCAGCTATCTAATCGTAGCCCCAACTCAAGTGCTAAAGTCCCCTAGAAATGAGGCGTGAGGGCACATTTATAGAGGTGAGGTGACTGTTCACCTACCGTGACCTTTGACCTCCTCTCATGACTCTTGAGCTTTCTCATTGCTCTCTTTCGTCTACTGATTGTTACATGCTCGAATCAATATCAACAAAGTTGCTAGTATTATGATGAGAAATATTTACAGTATAATAGCAGAGGAGACATATCGTTGTTGTTGGAAACCTTAAAATCCTTGCAGTCAATGTTGCTATACAGCCATGGGAATTCACATGAACTGTTGAACAAGCTTTCGGTATTGATCTGCGATATTGAATGTCCATTCGCTTGCTTCTACATCTGCCACTAAGGCTGACATAGTGCCTTGGGTTGCTAAGTGAAATTGGATAGCTTGTTTGTCAAATCCTATCCATGTTGCCTCTGTTGGAAACATTAGCTCCCTCTATTTTGCTTGCACGCAAAACATATTGGTCATATACGTAGGCAATTAAAATCAAATCAAGAAAACATAACATGTTCATGAAAAGTACATATCATTTTTGGACCCCTATATAGTCCATTCCATGTAGCTATGTTGTCAAGGCAAGTGACCTTTGGAGGGTCTTTCTCAATCATGTTTTTATCCATAGACCTACTATCATGCAGCTTCATTCCCCTGCAGTGCTAAGAGGCATGTATGCTTGTCTCTCTGGACCTGTCTCTTGGATGACCATACTACTCCTTAGGAAGTGGGTCTTCTTTCTCTATAGCCTCCTCAGTATCTCCTTCATCAATTTTGTAGATAACCTGTCGGTCTTGTGTGCATCCTATAGTTGTCCTTGTTACTGTATCTTGGTACAACTCCTTTCAGGTACATCAGAATTGAATGCTAGCCCTATTGGACATCTCTCAAAGATCAGAACTAGGTTTCTATTCAATGGATCCAATGTTATTAACTTGCATATAAGTTATAACCATAATTCTGTCCACCTCACCATGTGTTCCTGAAACCCCTTGATTGGCATGGAGTTATCCAAAGCATGTGTCGAAAGTATGGCTCATTTTAGTAAAGGTGAGGCCACTTCTTTGCTTCTAAGGGTCATAGAACGAAAGGCCAACCATGCCCTTCCCAAGTCGTAGGTGTGAAGCCATGTACAGGTGCGTTGCCCACGTGCTAAGGCTGCGTTGTGCACTGCTCTAGGAGAATCAATACGCAATGGCGCAACTTTTATAGCACTTATGAAATACGCGTTGTCAGGACTAATTGCAAGAGTACACTATATGCTCTTTATTTCACTTAATGCCCTGTCCAACTTCTGCGTTGAGCATGTTTACTTGGCATTATCTCTTCGATTTTATGCAACATTGTTGTATGTAGACTTTGTCAAAACAATGTCTTACTTTATTACATTAGCACATGTGATACCCCTTATTCTCGAGCACAATACTTTCTTCAATGGTTACATAAGTCCAGTGCCAATGGTCAACAATCTTGATTGAGGTCATGAGGAGGTCAAGTGTCGTCTTGTGGCTCGTGGAGAGGTCGCCAAAGAGGGATGCGACTTAGACAAATCGCATGGTTGCATTTTAGTTTAGGTCACAATTCTAGTCTTCTGTTGGGGCTGACAATTGCGATTATGCGACCACACGGCGCTAATCAGATAATCTGAGGATAAAACAGGGCACGAGGTCACATTACAATGGAGTTCGCTCACTCCGGCTACTTCTCTGAGGCTCTGGAGTGCGATTCTGCAACCAAGGTGAACATGCGACTTACTGGAGGTTGCATAGTTGCGTTTAGAGGTGGTCGCACTTTCTGGGATTATCCCTAGGGTCTGTAATGCGGTTTTGCGACCCGGAGGCATGGAACTGTTCAAATCCCATTTTCAAAAGTGCCACTTCAATCCAATCGCATTTGGAAGATGGGACCTCACCCAAGTCACTCTCACAAATCCATGTAAACTAAGATTTTGTTAAATTCGAACCTGAAGATGTGCTTGGAGTGCCAACATTGTAGTACGACCTTTTGGCCACCACTTTGGAGCATAAAGATGCAAGAGACACAGTATACCTGTATCTATGCTCAACGTATTCTTTCAACAACTCTTAACTATTCTTGTGAATATTCTTTAAACGCTGCCCTGGCATAATTCAACATGTTGCATAACGTACCTAACAATGTGTTCCACGTCCATTTTAAATAGTCTTCAGTGTTATTTTGTATTGGTATGGTGAATGGTTAGTCACCTTATGTCCTTGCAATAGATCACACCACCTATGATAACACAATCATCATAATACATGTTGTGCG
Organism: Pinus taeda; assembly: GCA_000404065.3. Taxonomy (NCBI): domain Eukaryota; kingdom Viridiplantae; phylum Streptophyta; class Pinopsida; order Pinales; family Pinaceae; genus Pinus; species Pinus taeda. Next base: position 160,919 of record APFE030871773.1, read on the forward strand.
CCTTCTAGGTCTAGTCTATTGCTACTATTACAACCAGAACATATCCATTGTTTCAACGTTCAACCCGCAACTGGATTTTCTCTTCCACTCGACATATATATATTAATGTCCATCTGAAATGCTAAGTGGCCTGCACTCAGTGGTGTTTGAGGCCTTCGTCTTTCAAACATGCATTTAAAAGGTCGTTGTGGTATGGTGATACTTAGGACAAACTCCTAACGCCTCTTTCAAAAGCATGTTCGGAATGGTCATTTGGATTTGAGTATCCTTTGAATAATTTTGTTCAAATACAGAGTTTGAATATGTTCATTGCCCCTAAATATTTCCTTTGACCCAAAAAGCTAATGAAGATATGTTTCTCACTCACTTATTGCAGCCATTTAACTATAAATTTTGACAGCCTTTACCATTTAATATTTATGTAGCATTTTGGAATGTGTGTTAGCTTTTATGGTGGACACATGTCTTTGATCATCCTCAGCAAAAAAAATTCTCCACGCGAATTTGTATACATCATGATGATTTAGACTCAAAAGAATTAACCATTTATTGATTTTTAAATACCCACCAAACCATGTCATAAAGAATTTGCCTTTGTGGTGTGTTTGCCTTGTTTCAACTTCATTTTTATAGCAGTCTTCTCTTACAATCGTTGCACGTTTTGTTCCTATCTTTTGTCTCATTACCTTGACAACGAGCTGGATGTTCCTAGTTTCATGGCGTTAATTGTGCCTTCATGCAATTGTCCTTCACCTCACCCAATGACCATGCGCTTGCTTGAATTTGGTGGCCACCCTGCATGTCACAACCGATATATATTTGAAGCTTGCTAATAAAACAATTTGAACTATTATATTATAATTTTCAAACTACCACTTTCGTGAGCGAATGTCTCTAATTGAAGCAACAAAACCCCTAGGCCGTATTACATTGGTGAGATCAACATCCAAGATGCAACATGCACTGTGCAAGTAAGTGCATTTAAGGATTCACCATTTTGCTAGTGGCACCCTTTTCAATTTTATTTTAATTTTTTATTTTCAAACTAAGATTCAAAATGCAAGATGGATGGTGGAGGCTACAAAAAGTAACCAAAAGAGTTTTGGCAAAATGAATTCCATAAATTCTAAGGAGGCCTCTAGGCAATTTTGCAAATACTAGGACTCTTTTGATTGAGATAGAGATTGGTAAGAGCATTTGTTTTAAAGACTCAAACTGAAAGATTAAACGGTCATCTTCCTTGGGGCATAAAAACCAAGTTGATGATAGAAACATCATCTGAACCGTTAGCATGAACATGTGAACCTTACTGCTTCTAAAATTCCATGCAACCACGTGGGAATTCAAACCTAAGAATGCTAGACAAGGAATGAATAGAGAGATGAAACATGGTCAGTGATGAAGGATATGCCTACCATTTGTACAATAGAGAACGTTAGGCAAAAGAATGCATAGCTAGGATAATGGGAACATATACCCTAATGCACTCCAAAAACCGGGATAAGCAATGGCAGACACACGCGATGAGGGGCTATAGAGTTTCGAAAGAGACAACAATTACCAAATCCCTAATGCATATGCTGAGATGTGGAACCAATCATGAACCAAGGGGGGTATGATATGCAACGATTCTTACCATGATGTTAAACAATGCCGATGAGAACGAACCCTTAGATGTATTTGAATTAGGTTAAAACATGGAGGGAACCTCTGCTTTGACAATCTAGGGTTTTTCCGAAACCTTGATACGGTCAATCATAAGGAAAGCCAAGTTGAAGTCTTGCTCGTCCACACACAATTCCTCTACTGATTGTGATGCACATTATGGAAAGATAAGTTTCAAAGTCAAGGGATACTCTTAACACATCATTGCAGTAACAAACCTTCAAAACTCTAGTGCAACAAATGTAGTCGCGAGATAAGACAAGTCAAAAGAGTGTAATATACATCGGATGAATGGGCACATTGACAAGGTTTGATAGAAATGAGTCAGGGGAGATTTACCAATCAAAACCCTAATGGATTGAAGCAAGCAAAGGGGGGACCCAAAATTCTAAATATGCCCAAAATTTGGATGTTGTTGTAGCAGCTACAACAGAACCAAAACAGAGGAAAGAAAAATTGTCCATCACAACAGGAAAAATGGACTAGTCACAAGGGTGGAATTGGTGAAGGAAAATATCTTTTGCAGTCAAATGGTGCTAAGGACAAAGGAGCAAGTGGAACTATAGAGCATGGAGTCAATGCCATCCTTCGAGAAGAAAAACGAGTAGAAGGAGAAAGGGTTGGTAAAGCACAATCCTCATCATCTACAGATACCATAACATAGGAGGAGAGAAGCATTGACACTCAAGGTCGGAATGTTGAACTGAACAGGTACGAAGAATCTGCAAATTTGTAGGGACTTGAGGAGAGATATAGTTTGCAACAAAAGGATCATGAATCACCTCCTCCGGTGAACTCATCAAAGGCTCAAATGGAAGTATTGGGTGAAATGGTTGAGCCTTCATGTTATGGACCAGCCAGCAATGAAGTGCAAGCAGGCGTGAAGACATCCATCATGGCTATAGGGCTTTCAAATGATAGTCACCAGGAACACTCTTGGGAGGAGATTAAAAAGACCTTTCAACAATAAAGGACAAAACCAGGGCACTAAGGGCACAATACTACAGCAAGGCAATGCACTTAAATAGTTGGAAATTAGGTGTGCTGAGACACACAGCAATCTTCCCCAAACGAATCCCAACCAAATATTTATCACCAAACCCAATCTTCAGATGTCTTGCTATTTGCACAGGGGTCAAACTATTTCAGAGGAATATCACAAGAATAATTTTTGATAATGCATATGTTGAAGAATGATATTAGGTCTCATTTTATAGACATGTCTTGGGTTGAGAAGGGCTTCAAGAAGACCTCCGACTTCTAATTTTGAGGGGGGTTTTCTAATTAAGAAAAACATTAATTTTACTACCTTAAGCCCCAAGCAAGAAGGTCGCTTGCTTTTGGTGAGTGGATTGGCTTTTTAATTTATAAAAGACACCTCTTGTGGGTGCTAAACAATTTTACTCCCTCCACAAGTTGATTGCATCATAAATTATGATGAAAACTCTTAAGCATGATGTTTAATAGAAAACAACCAATGGTAAGGTGCCATGTCACCACCCCTTGAGGTTTTTACCCACTCAATAGGGTCTTCAACTTTAAACACACGTATCTCTCAAACCGTGAGGCCTCTCGAGGTGTACCACATACCACCGGAATTAGCTTGATGAGGAGAATCCATCTAGGGTGGTATGGATGCAAGAATCAATGGTTTTACATGTCAGATTGGTCAATGAAAGTGGGGCATCTCCAAGTGTTGCTTGGTTTGACATCAATGACAACCACCTATCAAAAATCTCTCCCTTTGGCATTGATGACAACACACGTACTCCCCCTGCGATCACTGCTCCCCTTGACATCATGCGTCTAACTTGCCCGGCCTGCTTTCTCCCCTCCTTTAACATAAATGGAAAAGAGTAACTCTACCTGACAATTTTCCTGCTCCTGTGGACTTGTAACCTGCCTCTACTCCCTCTATCTTCTTGATTGGATAAAAAACATTTTAATGTGAACTTGGGAGAATCCCAAGTTTTTGCCGAATATACTCAAATGTCTCACAGGGCAATGGTTTAGTGAAAATGTCAGCTATTTGCTCCTTTGTCCCAATATATTCCACCTTTATGTTCTTCTTTGCAACCTGTTCTCTAACAAAGTGGTACTTTATCGGAATGTGTTTGGTTTTTGAATGCATAATAGGATTTTTGGAGATGCTTATGGTGTTGGTGTTGTTGCAGAACATTGGAATGGCCTCGTCCAACTTGACTTGAAGATCTTGCAATGTTTGTTTCATCCAGAGGACCTGAGTACAACATGTTGTTGCTATATATTTTACTTCCATTGTAGATAAGGAGACTGAAGATTGCTTCTTGCTTAGCCAAGATATAAGACAACCACCTAAGTAGAAAGTTGCTCCACTGGTGCTTTTACGATCATCAACACTTCCTGCCCAATATACATCTGTATAGGTTGTGATAGTTAAGTTATTTCCTTTAGGATACCATAAGCCAAATTTTGTTGTTCCCTTGAGATATTGAAAGATTCTCTTCACTGCAATGACATGGGACTCTTTTGGTGTTGCTTGGAAACGTGCCACTTGTCCAACTTCCTGCATTACATTTGGCCTAGAAGTTGTCACATATAGTAAACTGCCAATCATGGATCTATACACCCTCTAGTCTGCATCTTTGGATAAGTCATTTGGCTCAAATTGCAACCTATCACCATTGGGGTGTTGACAGGTTTACAATCTTCCATCTGAAACCTTTTCAACATTTCCTTGATATATTTGGTTTGACAGATGAATATCCCCTTGTCTTCCTGAGAAACCTGAAGTCCTAGGAAGAATTTCAACTCACGAAGTAATGACATCTCAAACTCACTCTGCATAAAAACTACAAACTTCTTGTTTAGTTTGTCATCATCACTGCCAAATATGATGTCATCCACATACACTTCGATGATGGTCAAATTGTCACATTCAACCTTTACATAAAGCTTGTTATTAGCATTTCCTCTTTTGAAACCTTGTTTCTATAGATATCTGGCAAGACGAGCATAACAAGCTCTAGGAGCCTATTTGAGACCATATAATGCCTTATTCAACCTGCAAACATAATCTTTCTTGTTAGTGAGCAAAAATCCTTCAGGTTGTTCTACGTATACCTCTTCGTCTAATTCTCCATTCAAAAAGGTTGATTTTACATCCATTTGGTACACTTTGATCTTCCTTGAACATGTATAGGCCAAGAACATTTTAATGGCTTCCATTCTAGCAACGGGAGCAAATGTTTTTTAGAAATCTATTCCTTCAACCTACATATCCCTTGCAGACCCATCTTTCCTTGTTCCTGGTAACCTGTCCATGCTCATTTAGCTTGTTCCTGAAAACCCATTTTGTGCCAATGACATTTTTATCCTTCAGTCGTGGAACCAATTCCCAAGTATCATTATTTTCAATTTGATCCAACTCTTTGTCATAGTTGTTATCCAGTGTTCATCATGACTAGCTTCTTCAAAATTGTTAGGCTCAAATGTGGCCAAGAGTGCAAGATGTGCTTGTTCTGACATTTGCAGCTGTTGGTTTCTTCTGGTTCAAATCCCTTCATTAATGTCCCCAATGATTTGATCTGAAGGATGGTTCTTTTGATGCCATTTCTTGCAACCATCGAAGGTGCCTGTTGTTCATCTCTTGTTTCTTCTTTGTTGGTTGTTGTTCCCTCATTTGACTTCACTTGCTTTGGGGCTTCCTCTTTGACCTTTTCTAGTTTTGCCTTTTGTGTCATTGGTTCGCCTAAACATAAGCTTCCTTGTTCAACTTTTGGTCCACGAGCTTCATCACACATTATATTAATGCTTTCAACTATCTGATTAGGTATCTGATTATAACATATGTATGCTTTCCTTTTGCGTGAATAACCAACGAAGATGCCTTCATCTACTCGAGAGTCAAATTTTCTTGTTTTCTGGCCTTCCCTTTTAATGTAGCATTTTCTTCTAAAGACTTCAAAATGTTTGACATTTGTTGGTCTTCCCCTCCATAGTTCATATGGAGTCTTATCACAGTTGATTCTAAGCAATCATGTGTTTAAAATATACACAGTTGTACCAACTGCCTGAACCCAAAAAAAATTGTCCAATTTTGAATCATTGAGCATTGTTCTAGCCATCTCTTCCACATTTCTATTTTTCCTTTCGACAACTCCATTTTGTTGCGGTGTCCTAGCTGTTGAGAACTGTCTCTTTATTCCATGTTCCTCACAATAGTGCAGAAATGCTTTGGATGTGAATTCTACACTGTTATTCGATCTCAAACATTTGATCTTCAAATTAGTTTCATTTTCAACCATTTCCTTGTAGATTCTGAAACATTCAAATGCTTCGGACTTTTTCTTCAAAAATTTGATTGTTGTCATCCTAGTATAATTATCAATCATTAACATGAAGTATTGTTCACCATCTAATCCTTTAGTCTTCATCGGTCCACACTCCACATAGATCAGAGTGTATCAATTCCAATGGTTTTGATGTGGAATGTTCTTTCATCTTGAATTCAGCCCTTATCTGTTTTCCATGCTTGCAATGTTTACATGTAGCGCTAGTAGGTTTTGAAATCAACAGCATTTCTCCTACAGCTTCCTTTTTGCTAATTTTGACGAGATTGTCAAAGTTCATGTGTCCCATCTATATGTGTCAAAGCCAACTTTCGTCTTCTTTTGCCAAGAAACAACCTTTAACAGTCTCATCCAAAGAGTATATGTCGTTTGGAGTTCTAGTTGCAGTAGCAACCAGTTGACCGGATTTCCCTCTTCTTATTTTACATTTCTTTGAGTCAAAGAGCAATGTGTGTCCTTGATCACACATTTGACTTACACTCAGCAGACTATGATTCATATTTTCAATGAGAAGCACATCCTCTGTTGTAGCATCCTTGCTTCCAAGCTTGACTGTACCTATTCCTATAACATTTGCAGATCTATCATTTCCAAAAGACATCGTTCCATCCTTTCCTTCTTTCAGAGTTATGAATTTATCCTTGTCTCCATTCATATGCGTTGGGCAACCACTAGCAACATACCATACATTCTTCTTGATTTAAGCTTTTAGGGAAAGTGTGCAACATTCAATTTTCTTCCTCCAGACCTGAGCATTTTGATTCTGTTGTGATTCCCTTGCGGGAACAGTTAACCTGCAATCTTTAGCCAAATGTTCAAAATTGTTGCACTTATAGCATTCTCTTTCATTACTCACATGACCAAACTTGTTGTAGTTTTGCTTGTAGTCCTCTTGCAAGTTTTTGGGATCCCTGAAAGACCTTCCAAAGTTGCTTTTGTTTCTACCATAGGCTTGACAATTTATAGCTTTATGTCCAAAATTTCCACATGAATAACAAACACCAAGAAAGATATTTTGATACCTAAGGGGGAGACCTTATTCGCATTAGTGTCCTGCATGATCCTTCTTGTTGATCTTGAACCTTTTGTTCCATTGGGTCCTAGGAATCCTCTTTCCTTCTTAGTAGATTCTCTATCAATTGTTGCATAAGATTTCTATTCATTTCCCTTTTCTGTCATGCAAGAGGTTGATCCTTTAACAAATGTTTCTTTGTAGTTGAATCTTGTCTTGTCATTGTGCGTCTTTTGACTATTGATGAGCTCATCTAATGCTCTGGAGTTGTTCGCAAAATTTTGCTGAACATTTCTTGTTTTCTTTGCTTCCTTACGTAGATAGATTATCTTTACTTCTAAATCTTCTCTTGCCTTGTTGCTTTCAAGTTCTTTTCTGAGAGAATCTTCAACTCTTTTGGCTTCTTCCAATTGTATTTTAAGGTTGATAATGGCTTCTTCTAATTCTTTATTTTTCTTATTGAGGGTTCTAGAATGTTCTTTTGCTATCTTCAATTCGGTTTCAAGAGATTTAACATTTTCTTTTTCAACCTTAAGATCCTTTATAACTCTGACCATCTCATTTTGAAAATGAATCTTGTCCATCTCTTCTTCTTCTTCTCTAGATCCTTCCTTCTTGTTGTCCCTATCCATGAATAGTACTCTTCCTGTATTGTTTCCTTCGTCATTGTTACTTTCTTCTTCAGATGTGGGGTTGTCTTCTCTAGAGAAAAAGATTTTCTTAAAGCCTTTCTTTTTTCCTTGCTTGTTGAATCTTCTTTGACCCTTCTTCCCTTTCTTGGATTCTTCTTCATTCTATTAAGGACAATTAGTTGCAAAGTGACCAATCTCCCCACAATTGAAACATATTTGTGGAAGTTTACCTTTGAACTTACTTGTTCCTCAGTTCATCTTTCTCACAAAGTTAGCAATTTCTTCATCTGAGTATTCTTCTTCTTCGCAACTACTGTAGCCTGGTTTTGATTCTTGTTTATCCTTTCCAGTCTTATTGGATGTTGTGAATGTTGCTTCTCGGTTAGATGGACCATCTTCCTATTCAATCCTCATTGCATAAGATGTAAGAATCTCGTGTAGCTCTGTGATGTCCCTTCCTAAATTATTTTGGAACATGATTAATTTCTACATTTTGGGGCCGATTTTGGAGGTGATGGTACCCATTCGATTTTATTAGGAGGCTAGACTTAGTAGAAGTTATTTCAATGTGGTTAATTTGTACATGGGGGGCACCCACACTAGGAGAATATGCATTCCCTAGTTCAATTTGCATGGAGAGGAAATAGATGGTTAAGTGAGGGACCCACGATGGAGGGAAAATGGAGGGAAAAGTGTTCCATGAAATCTATATAAGGAAGAAAACTCTCCTCATTTCAGCATCTTATCTTTTGACATATTGAACTATTCTTAGTTGCTCGAGCTGCTTAGCGGGGTTACTGTGTTGTTTAGCACACAAATGTCTCCGAGCGGAGATCTCAACCCTTTCTTCGGCGGACTTTGAGTGCCATCCCTAGAAGGGAGTTCTTCAACTCAGTTTGTAGCAATAGCAGGGAGATGAGTTACAGCAGTTGTAAGTCAAGTACCAGCAACAGGGGGAGTAACAACACCGCAAGGATTGCGCAGTCACAGCGTGAGGCACTCCGGGAAGTTAGGGAGACAAGAGCATCCTTCATCATTTTCAGGAGTATAGAGGGCAGCTACAAACAAGAGGGCCATCCTACACGCAGCTCTCATTTCATCACACACAGGACTGCATCATCTCCTCCATGACTATGCAATCATTAGAATGAGACTCTTTGGGGCAACACCATCTGGGGGAGTTTGGAGCTGGGAGGTTGGGAGATCATTTGGAGGGCCATTTGAGGAGGATTGTTGAGTTGGGAGAGCAGAGATTAACAGGATCAGTCACAGCAACAAAATTCAAAATTGGAGGGCCAAGTTGTGAAGGGTCAATTTTTGAAGGTTGGAACCAAGGGAAACCCTTTCTAAGTTTTTTGGGTTTTAGTCAAGGATCACACTCCTAATTTTATAGAATTTTATGGGCAGATCTAAGGGGTCAAACAAGGGCCACAACTCAGCCAGCAGCTAGAGGAGCTAAGGGGAATTTGGGCCAAAATTATGAGGTCAACATTTTGCCAATACCTTCGTGGGTTATTCTAGGTATTTGGTGGGAGAGGCCGGGGCTAATTTCCCATAATTTTCTGACCACTAGAGGTGGGGTTTCCAGCAGCATCTTTGCAGCAGACAGCATAGTTTCACAAGGGCAGCACAGGGCATCATTGCAACAATTATTTGTGCCATATGGGCTTGACATATTACCACCTGGGCTTGATCACGCTTGCCATTGAGGCAAGCCCAGGTGCACCAATTCCACATTATTGTACTTTTCTCCTAGATTATAATAAAACGGCTCAGTTGTTGGTTATTCCTAGACTTTTTATGGGTGTCACTGAATGTTTCAATTGTATGGTGTTGTTTTTATTGTTTGCTTTGCATAGCACTATTTTTCCTAGTTTGGAACATTACAGTGGTATTAGAGCATGATCTTGGCCTAGCTATGGGAAACTAGCCAGAAGATCATGGAAGCTTTGGGTATGAGTGCACAGTGACGAGTGAAACCGGAGACAAACCCATGGCTTAATGGAAATCCAGTATGCTGAAATTATGGGGTAGAATTCATTGGGACAATAAGCGGTTGGCCCAGTTGAGGAGGGAACAGACCAAACCCATCCTCACCCATACAAAAGAAGCATTAGAGGTGAGCAGGCCGTGGGGGTGCAACCATCTACATCATGTGGGGAAAGTCAACCAGATCATGGCACCAGATGTCCTGAAAAGGAGCAGGCAGGATAGAGACAGTTAGAGGGTGAGACCAAGGGGCGATTTTGCTAGTGGAGACCTGGCTTTAGATATCAGGAGCCTGAGGAGGAGGTTGAGCATGATGCTGAGAGCCCATAGGACTATGAGGAGCACATCGATATACCCAGTGTGGCACAAGAGTCACCTTTATTAGAGACCTCTTTGATAGCCCCAATTGACACCTTGGTGGAGAAGATAGAGCCTACATACATAGAACCATCTGCTGAGGAGGAGCCACCCATGGATGAGATGCCAATAGTTGTTGAGGTATCTAGAGTTGTGACCGAGTTCACAGGCGATAGATGCCCACAGTAGTTCCACCAGTTTCAGGCCGACCTTCTAGCATTAAAAAGGAAGGTCACATTAGTACGTGAGGACATTTTGTAGCAAAACAAGGAGCTAGAAGGCATGAGAGTGGTTTGTGCCGAGTCCACGACCAAATTGACTCACGTTGGGAGCGGTTGGATTCCCTACTGGTGCGGCTAGAGTGTACGTTGGAGCGTGAGAGCAGCCCTCTTTGGGCATACATAGATGGGGTTGGCAGCACTGTTAGGTTACCTTGGCCCATTGGACAAAGAGAGACAGAGCTACATAGTCAGATTTTATGCATTAACTATGATAGTGGGATGAGACGACCTGAGTTGCACAAAGTGCAACACCTGCATGTTGAGGTTATTCTATGTGCGAGAGTTCATGCATTCGATCCATCTCGTGGGGTTGGGTGGCGAGAGATTCTGAGTTGGTACCCAGTGGAATGGGCTATGGAGATGGTAGTGAACCCAGGTGGAGCTCAGCAGAAGTTTCCAGGCACAGGGGATGCTGGAAGCCCCAACTGGCATTGGGATCCAAAAGGGACCACCTATCATTTCCCAGGTATATCGGTTGACTACGACCTAGAGGTTATAGTTGACCTAGCAATCAAGCGTGCACCTCCGCTAGGAGAGTTTCGGTCAGCATCAGTGGCCAACCAGTTTATGGACAGGCTTCTTGGGTTGACTTGGTACGACGTTTCTACACAAGATCATGGGGTGATCAACACACTCTGGCACTAGTTGTCGAAGGAGGTGGCATTGGCAGGCCACCAGATGGCACCTTTTATGCAGTTGGGGATTCTTCATTTTTGTGTGGGGCACAGAGGACGCGGAAGAGAAGTGCAAGGGTAGCATCACTGTTGACACATAGGGAGATTCACTTCTCGGATCCCTCAGTAAGGCTTTGGAGTGAAGGTCCATTCACCAGAGGGTATGATGATACGACGATGGAGGTGATGATACCAATTAGGTGTGGGCCAACGCATAGGGACACAGCTTTAGGCCATCTCATTCGAGGATGGGTAGGAGCATTTAGCGTGGAGCATTGGCCTGCAGATGGGCATGGAGACGCATGGGGAAGTGCCTCACATCTCATTGAGTGCATGCGGGGAGTGACCGATGCAGTGACACAGGCAGGACATAGGACGGTACAGGATGGCATAGCCGTAGCCGAGGGTATCCAGTGGTGTACAGGGACAGGTTGCGGCATACAATGGCATGTCGAGGAATGTAGTGTTGCTTGGGGGTGTGCAATGGCGCATGGTGCGGCGCAGCAGGCTCTTGGAGCATTGCCTCCAAGGAGCCATATGGACAGGGGCATTAAGTGTACCACTAGATGCAGCTCACCTGGGATCGGTGAGGACATTGTTGAGCATCTAGGGACACCATGCTTAGCGGAGACAGGGCTTTAGGGGAGTTATCGGCAGATCCGAGGCGGATAGAGTGTCGTCTATAGGATCACTCCCGGGCATTACATAAGAATTTTGATCATACTATTTGGGACATACCCGCCCATCATCCTCCAGTGTTGCTTACAGTCACAAATTGTTTGGTTGTTTCCCCTTGACATTCTCCATTCAGGCAGCAGGGTATGGGAGGCTCACCCTAGACAGTTGGATGAGACACCGCGTGCCATGAGCCGAGAGGAGACGCTTTAGTTGAGACCCTTGGTAGGTGCACGAGTTGTCGAATACAAGCTTAGAGATGGCATGGTTGATAGCCGAGGTAGCATATATTCCACCCATGAGCTCACACTTGAAGGACGATGGATGGTAGACTTCGTCTATAGGAGGATACATAGACTCCGAGCAGTGCCGAGGTGTATCATTAGGAGTTGGGATAGCAGATTTCACTGCGTGGCCTGGCAAGAGCAGGGCAGGTTCACAGGCATGGGGCCTACTCCTTATACTTGGGGTCCACCCAGGGAATACATATAGGGATCAGAGATGAGGGCAAGATGGGTTCTAGCTAGTAACAACATTATGCAGTGATATCCTGTGAGGGGTGGGAGTTATGAGCTTCCCTTATGTTTGGGGAATCTAGGGTCCGGTTGGCGGGCAGATCACTCCACTTTATGACGAGCAAGGTCATGGCAGAGGATGATCCAGTTCACTTTGGGTTTGACACATGGGGGATCACTAAAATCTCCACTGCATGGCGAGGCAAACTTGTCCTGTTATGGCTCAGAGTTGAGATTGGCAATGGAGGGGTAGATATTGGCATCATGGAGATGCCCGAGCAAGATGAGCTTCACTCTCACAAATTTTTCGCCACTAGGCCTCAGGAAGGGAGGATATTGTCTGTGCACAATGGGGAGTATGTCATAGTCAATGTAGCGCAGCGTCAGCATGGTGGCACCACTCTGGGACTAGCAGGGAACTGGGGCATCACAACTCAATAACCTTTAGGGATGAGTTGGCTACTATAGGGGGAGATCATACAAATCTTCCATTGGGCTTTAGCGAGTCACTGATGGAGAAGGGGACTTCTGGTACTTGCACCAGGCAGGATAATGAGTGGAGAGAGGGGAGCTTCATGTTGGGCAGGATGGCCTGGGATCCTGGTATTGAAGGATTATTTCATATCAGGGCAGTGCAGAGGTCAGGCACGATCCAATGGCACATTTGGGACCCTGGCACATTTTGCAGTGACAGTGGGGAGCAGCAGTTAGAGAGGATGCTTGCTCAAGTATTGCTTGAGGAGAAGCGATTTTTGGTGCATTAGAGGAGCTTGTCAGATGAGGATGCTACTTGGAGGGCGAGCGCATACTTGAGCATCCAACACTGAAGTTGCTTGGGGACAAGCAACATTTGGGAGGGGAGGACTGTAATGTCCCTTCCTAAATTATTTTGGAACATGATTAATTTCTACATTTTGGGGCCAATTTTGGAGATGATGGGGCCCATTCGATTTTATTAGGACGCTAGACTTAGTAGAAGTTATTTCGATGTGGTTAATTTTTACATGGGGACCACCCACACTAGGAGAATATGCATTCCCTAGTTCGATTTGCATGGAGGAGAAATAGATGGTTAAGTGAGGGACACACGATGGAGGAAAAAGTGCTCCACGAAATCTATATAAGGAAGGCAACTCTCCTCATTTCAGCATCTTATCTTTTGGCATATTGAACTCAATCTTAGTTACTCGAGCTGCTTAGTCGGGTTACTGTGTTGTTTAGCACACAAATGTCTCCGGACGGAGATCTCAACCCTTTCTTCGGTGGACTTCGAGTGCCATCCCTAGAAGGGAGTTCTTCTTCATCTCAGTTTGTAGCAACAGCAGGGAGATGAGTTACAGCAGTTGTAAGTTGAGTACCAGCAACATGGGGAGTAACAACAGCGCAAGGATTGCGCAGCCACAGCGTGAGGCACTCCGAGAAGTTGGGGAGACAAGAGCATCCTTCATCATTTTCAGGAGTATAGGGGGTAGCTATAGACAAGAGGGCCATCCTACATGCAGCTCTCATTTCATCATACGCAGGACTGCGTCATCTCCTCCATGACTGCGCAATGAATGGAGTGAGACTCTTTGGGGCAGCACCATCCGGGGGAGTTTGGAGCTAGGAGGCTGGGAGATCATTTGGAGGGCCATTTGAGGAGGATTGTCGGAGTTGGGAGAGCAGAGATTGACAGGATCAATCACAACAACAGAATTCGAAATTGGAGAAGGGCCAAGTTGTGAAGGGTCAATTTTTTAAGGTTGGAACCAAGGGAAAACCTTTATGGGTTTTTATGGGTTTTAGTCAAGGATCACACTCCTAATTTTATAGAATTTTCTGGACAGATCTAAGGGGTCAAACAGGGGTCCCAAATCAACCAGCAGCTAGAGGAGCTGAGGATTTGGGCCAAAATTCTGAGGCCAACATTTGGCCAATTCCTTCGTGGGTTATTCTAGGTATTTGGTGGAGAGGCCGGGGTTAATTTCCAATAATTTTCTGAGCACCGGAGGTGGGGTTTCCAGCAGCATCTTTGCAACAGACAACACAATTTCACATGGGCAACGCAGGACATGATTGCAGCATTTATTTGTGCCATATGGGCTTGACATATGACCACCTGGGCTTGATCACACTTGCCATTGAGGCAAGCCTAGGTGCACCACTTCCACATTATTGTACTTTTCTCCCAAATTATAATAAAATGGCTCAGTTGTTGGTTATTCCTAGACGTTTTATGGGTGTGCACTGAATGTTTCAATTGTATGGTGTTGTTTTTATTGTTTGCTTTGCATAGCACTATTTTTCTTAGTTTGGAACATTACAAGCTCCTCCATGCTAAGGTTGTTCAAGCCTAATCTATCTTCTAAGGCAAACTTTAGGATTAAATCTTGTTGGAAGAGATCTCAGGACTTTTCGTACAATAACCTTTTTATTGGTTGGTTCTCCCAGTCCTTCCAAGGCATTTGTTACTTCATCCACTTGTTGAAAGAAAGCTACAATGTTCTCATCTTCCTTCATCTTCAATTATTCAAACTGAGCTCTGCAAATTTGAAGTTTTGCTTCTCTGACCTTTGAGTCTCCTTCATATATGTTTTGAAGCTTGCCCCAAAGTTCCTTAATTGTTTTACAACTCAACACCTTAACATAGACAGCTTGAGTATGAATCTGATACAAGCCTTTGCTCCTAAGATGAAGAAGAATATGGAAAAAAAAAATTGTTGCAAGTGCGCTCTGCTGGTAGCACGCGTCGGCCTAGGACGATCTGTTGTTGCGCATCAACGCGTTCTGGGCCTTGGCCCCTGCCATGGCCCCTCCGGATCAGCCTCAGGAGGACCTCGATCCTCAAAGAGCTTTCTCGGATCTGGTCAAATCACTCCCTCCTCAGCAACCCAAGCCAGCAACTTCAAAATTTGTGAAAAAACTTGACATTCTCCAGGAAGTTCTGCTGCCTCCAACCCTCCCCCGCATGGCAGCAATCTCTCTTGCAGAGAAAGGTCTTATACGGCAGTTTATAGGCCTCTGGCCTTCACCAAGAACAATTTAGAAATGGGTCGAACGAAATTGGATGGACAAGATCTCAGGGAAGATTTCGATCAAATTTTGCGGAAGAGGGTATTATACATTCCATTTTGAAACCAAAGCAGATAAGGATCTGATATTTAGAAACAGACCATACTTCATGGATTCCAGGGGTCTCTACCTCAACAAATGGACCCCGGACTTCGACCCGGAACTGGATCTCCCCAATGTCGTGCCAGTCTGGGTCCGTCTCCCTCACTTGCCTCTACACTACTGGGGAGATGAGTCGGTGCGAGCCATAGGAAACGTTGTTGGCAAATACATCGATCGCAGCGAACCCAACGACAACATGCAAGCCTGTGCTAGGATATGCATTGAAGTGGACCTTGGTCGAGGATTACCGGAAGCAATACTGTTAAAAGTGGACGACTGGAGCCATATTCAGCCGTTGGATTACGAACAGATACCGTTTAAATGCAAGGTATGTCACGAGTACGGGCATTTTGCTAATAGATGTACTAAAACTGTAAATGCAGATAAGGAAGAGCAAGATGGACAATGGGAACCTGTCAAAAAAAAGAAATCAGCCCCTCCTCTTAAACCATCCACGGACTCTAGCAATCCTGGGCCATCTGTACAACGCCCCTCCTCCCCACCTTCCAACCCCTTAGAAACCCTTTCTCCTAATCCTCCCCTTCCCCCCTCTTCCAATCCCTTTTTGATCCTTTCCACAGATGACTCTGCCCCTGATATTCCTTCCTCCGAGCCCCCTCCTTCCCTTCAACTTCAGACCACCTCTTCTCAACCTCAGGTCACCTCTTCTCAACCCCCCTTCGAGTCCCTCTCTTCAAGGATTACCAGAAGCTTTTCTAAAGAGCATGGAGCGCCTAGTGATTCTTTCAAAAAAACAGGGGCAGGCAGAAAAACCGCTAAACAACATAGGGAGGAGAATGCCCAAAAGGATATAGCACTGGGAACGCAAACTCCAATAGAATCCTTTATCCATGGACATCAAGAGAAAGAAATAAGTGGTAAATCCCAAGAGAGGCGAGCACCTCTTTGCACACCCAATGCGCCATGTTGAAAATCCTTTCATGGAATAGTAGGGGTTTAGGGCACCCCTCTAAAATTGCAGCCCTCAAAGATCTGATTTACAATGAGAAGCTAGAAATAATGCTGATACAAGAAACAAAACAAGACCAACATGAAATGAAAAAAATTATTGAACAACAGAAGAGATTCACGGGCAGCATCAACGAATCTAGAGGAGCCTCGGGAGGCATTGCTACCATTTGGGACAGCAGCAAATGGACTTGCACTGCAGCAAATTCTCATCAGAACTGGATTAGAACCGCTCTCGACAGCAACACAAGCAGCCAGACAGTGATCATTTACAATGTTTATGTACCCAATCACTACAGAGAAAAGGAAACTTGTTGGGATGACTTAAAAAATAGCATTGATGGAGAAAGCAATCCAAATATTATAATTGCAGGTGATTTTAATCTAATACTGCATGCAAATGAAAAAAGGGGAGGCACTTTTACTACAAATCCGTTTAGAGAGCGCATGGAGGACATCATCCAGGACAACGATTTAGTGGATATCATTCCCAAAAATCGCAGATATACCTGGAGCAATCGCAGAATTGGCAGTGGCAATATAATGGAAAGATTAGACAGGTTTTTAGTTAACATATCGCTCCTCTCAAATTTCTCTGTAGGATACTCTAATGTCCTCGGCACATCTGCCTCTGATCATTACCCAATCACCTTAACTCTAGAAAACCACCACCCTCTTGGGCCCATTCCATTCAAATTCAGCCCCATTTGGAATCAAATACCTGCAGTCAGAGAAATTGTCAAGGAAACGTGGATTCAGCATGTGGAAGGCTCGCCTATTTTCATTTGGGAAAGGAAATTAAAAAGAACCAAGAAGGCTTTAAAAGATTGGGCCAAAGAAAGATACCAAGAACCAGAGGAAAACAAAAAGAGAGTTAAAAATGAGCTAGAAGAAGTGCAGGCAAGAATTGAAGAACATGGATTAACACACCAAAGCAAAGAGCAAGAAAATAAATTATACGAACAGCTGAGCAGAATAAATAGGGAAGAAGAAATCAAATGGCGTATAAAATCCAGACAATTATGGCTGCAAGAGGGAGATAAAAACACTGCTTACTTTCACAAACAGGGCACAGCCCGGAAGCTTAGAAACAATGTCAATACAATCCTGGAAAATGAAGAAATCAACATAATACTCAAGAGGCTATAAAGAAGGCAGCTACTAAACACTATAAGGACCTGTTGACTGAGGATAAAGAAATAGAAGACTATGCCGACTTGCTCAAGCACATGCCCAAAGGAGTTACAAAGGAAATGAACGATAGCATCGATAAAGACATCGAAGAAGAAGAAATCAAAAGAGCAATCTGGTCTTTGCATCCAGATAAATCGCCAGGGCCTGACGGTTTCCCCATTTGTTTCTACAGGGAATACTGGAATGTGATCAAAAAAGACCTGACTAAGATGATCCGATGGGTCCAAAGAAAAAGGAAGATTGGAGGATTCACCAACTCTACATTCTTAGCCCTCATCCCCAAAGAAAACCGCCCTTCTTCCTTCTCCAGACTCAGGCCCATATCCCTTTGCAATTCTTCATACAAAATCCTAACAAAAAACTTAGCCACGAGATTAAGCCCCTCCTTCCCTCCTTGATATCTGAAAACCAAGGAGGCTTTTTGCTGAACAGGCATATCACTGACTCCATCCTTCTCGTCCAAGAAGCCATCCATTCAAGTCTATCCAGAAAAGAAAAAGGATTTGTCTTAAAGCTTGACCTAGCGAATGCCTTTGACAGAGTCAGGCATTCCTTTTTATTTGTTGTCCTTACAAAGATGGGCTTCGGAGCCTCCTTCACTAATCTCATTGCTGCATGCATATCCGGTCCCTGGATATCCCCCTTGATCAATGGTAGACCTTGTGAAGCTTTCCAATCTTCCCGGGGTCTAAGGCAGGGATGTCCTCTCTTCCCCTACCTTTTCATTCTTATGGCAGAATCTTTCAGCCAAGCTCTGGATCACAACAGGAGAGTTGGACTCATAATTGGCATCAATTATGGAACTGGAGTTAAAAATATTAACCACTCCCAGTTCACTGATGATACCCTGCTAATAGGAGGCGCATCCATCACAATTGCAAAAAGGTTCAAGAAATTACTAGATCAGTTTATGGACTACTCAGGAGGACTGGTAAATAAGCTCAAAAGTTGTATCTATGGATGGAATACGACAAATCAAACTATCCACAGCATTGCCAACATTTTCGGGGTTCCTTGCAAAATCGATTGGACCCATTTTTCATACCTGGGCATGCCAGTTAGTCTGGGACCTTTGAAAGCTGATACCTGGAATGGGATCATAGACAAAGTAAAAAGGAAAGTGCAGCAATGGGGAACAATATGGCTAATCCTGCGCGCAGACTCATTCTCCTAAAGTCAGGTATCACCTCCTTACCTCTTTACTGTTTCTCTTTATATCAGGCTCCTGCCATCTTTCATCATAAAATGGAAGCTGCCCTTCGCCAATTCCTATGGCAAGGGGGTAAGAGTGACAAAAGCAAGTTCAATTTAGTCAAATGGAAGCAGGTTATACAGACTCAAGAAAGAGGAGGACTTGGCATAAGAGCACCAAAATTCTTGAACCTGGCTTTTGGTGCGAAAATTGTTTGGAGGCTAATAACAGGGCCTCCAATGTGGTGGAAAAGAGTATTGGAGGTCAAATATCTAAGCTTTCCCAGGCAGCAGCTTCTTGAATCCAACATTCCAAATAGAGACTCAACCAAAATCTAGAGGTTATGCAAACAGTCTCTGCCTATGATGATCCAGAATATATCGAAAGTCCCAGGGGGAGGAGACAGCATAAACTTTGGGGTTGATAAAATATTGGGACACCAACCTCTAAATACGCACAAAGAAGCCAAGCCAATCATTAAGTTTCTTAACGAGGAAGGTATTTACAATCTTTCCCAAATCTCCAGTTGGGATCCTCACTCCCGTACCTGGACAGGCTGGACCTTCCCTGAAATTCCTAACGCATTAGAGCCCAGCCTCAGCTGCCTAAAGACCCTTCTTCACAACAAAGCCCCTATTAAAGAATATGAAGCAGATGGCTTTTGTTGGGATTCTTCTGGGACCGAATACACTGTCAAAGCAGGCCATCAACAAATTTGCAGCAGCACCTACCAATTCAATATATGGCCTCATTGGAAATTAGCTTGGAGAGCAGAATCTATCCCAAAAATAAAAATTTTTATATGGCTTCTCCTGAGAGGCAAAATTTTAACAGCAGAAAATTTAAGAAGGGGTATCAATGGACCCTCCAGATGTCTCAACTGCTGCCAAGCTGAAGAGACGATGTATCATCTATTCATAGAATGCCCATTTGTTGTCGATTGCTGGAGAAAGATGTCTCTCATTGGAGCTATAAACTGGGACCCTCAGAATACCATAGCAGAGACAATATACAAGTGGAGGAAAAGTTGCCCTTGGAAAGAAAAAAGAAATCACTTGGTGAAAAGAGTATGGAATGCTCTTTCCCACACCTTGCTGTGGCGAATCTGGCTTGCCAGGAACAAAAAAAATTCCAAGAAAGAGTACAAATACTCGAACCACTTGCAACAAAGCCAAAACTCTTGCCTTGGAAACTATCTCAAACAACACCAAAGGAAAAATCGATGCTACACAGTACAGTGTTGAGGAGCGAGACATAATTAGTTATATCTTGCACAGGCAGTGCAAAGTACCAGAAGGCAATAACAGAGAAGCTCAGAACAAAGAAGAAATCAGGTCTTGGAAAATCAGGCTAAAAGAGCAGGACTTCGCCAATTGGATTCAAAAGAGTAACTGCTATTCCTTTTTTTTCGATGGGGCTTCCAAATCGAATCTTGGGATAGCTGGAGCAAGGGGATTGATCACAAACCCCAAAGGGGAATGCATCCTCCACTATGAGTGGAGTCTTGGGGAAGTCTCGAACAACAGAGCCGAAGCTCTGGCTTTGTTCCAAGGTCTAACCCAGTTAGGCAAAATGGGAATTAAAAAAGCTCAGGTATTCGAGGATTCCTCAATTGTAATCCAATTAATGGCGCAGCAGCAAAACTCCCCCAACATTCTGCTCCAACAAGTAAATAAACGAAATCAATTCCTTCATCATATGATGGATGACATCCAATATTTCCACATCCTCCGAAATCTCAATAAAAAAGCGCATGAACACGCAAACAACGCGTGTGGAAGACCCGCCGGCACCTTCAGATGCAATTCCAGGGAATCATCCAATTTCTGCCATGATCACAATGGATATCTCCCGCTTCAAGTTCAAATCCGGTGTTAGGCCTGGTAATCGTTCTTCTTATTGGGCCGGCAACTGGACCGTCATCAGCATAGGGGCAATACATGGACGCGACGGCTGCAGAAGGCACAGTAACCAGGTTAACTTCATCATGCCCGCCGGCATATCTTTCACCAGATTTGTTTCTCTGAGACACTTGATCTCTTCTCAGACTCGCCAGCAGACTTCCCTTCAGCCTCCCGTGACTAGTCAACCTGGATCCCGCCTTTTTGATCACCAGCTCTGCTATTTAATCAACATCCCTCTTCCCTTCTCTGGCACTATCTTTCTCTCTTTCGCGAATCCCTCTGTCGTGAATCCCTCTCTTTTCCACAGCAAGCCTTTCTTGTCCCCTGGTCCTTGCAGAAAGCTCCCTCTTCTCTGCCTTAATCTCAGCGATTCCTCGGGTTTGAATGTCTGGAGTATAGCAAGCCATTGCTTCTTTCAACTGATCTGGATTTATGCTACGCTTCTCATCCATAGCGCCCCAAAGTCCGCTCCTCTGTATACCTTCCCTGTTTTATGTGCTTCCTGGTCTCTTCTTATAATCTTAATTCCCGCTGCCATTCCTATCTCACCCGTTCAGTTTGACTACTACGTTTTTACCTCTCTGCTCCCTCCTTCCTGTTTCTTTTCCCCCTTATCAATCCCAATAGACCGAAGTGAAGATTGCTTGCATTGTTCAGATTTCCAAGCAGAACTCGATGAAGTTAGAGCCCAGCAGCGCATTTTGGAGAATCAGCAAAAGATCCTCGAAACAAGGCAGGAAGACCAGAACCGCATTCTGAATGAAAAATACAGAGCTGAAATAGATCTGTTTTTGCATAGGGTGTCTTCATTGCATGAACAGTTTCGTCATTTAGCGAATCGCTGCAGCCATGCAGAAGAATCAATTTCAATACTGCAATGGATAATGGATAAACGAAACAAAGCGGCACCTAGCTCCTCAAGTGCCAAACAACCAGAAGTGGACCCGAACCTGGAGGAGTCTACTGCAAGACAAATTAGCCATATCGAAATCGACTAAAATGGTCTTTAAATGTAAATTTTGGTTAGGACAATTTGTAAGAATCTATAGCAGCTATAGTAGTTTTAGAATCAGAACAAGTAGGACAAGGGTAATAGAGAGAGTCTCATTTTGTAACTCCATTAACCCAAGCTGTATCCGGCACTTATTGTATCTTCGGAGATCTGACTCCTCTTTTTCTTTTTATTTCAGACCTTAATATAGCACCCGACTTTGTAAAAAAAACATAGACAGCTTGAGTGAGTCCACTCATAATGGCATTCTTGCCTTTTGCATCATAGCCCTGTTCAACTGTTTCCCAAATATCATATCCTTGTGCAAGTATATATACCTGCATCCTTCCATTCCATGGTGCATAATTTTGTCCATCAAATAGAGGAACTCCATTCTTGTACTCCATGATCTCCCTTCAGCGGTTAGACTGATTTTACAAGGACCAGCTCTGATACTAATTGTTGGAAATACTGAGGGGGTGAATCGATATTTCTAAGCAATTAGTAGCTTATTAATCTTTTAAGAGCATTAATTATTCTTCAGCAGTAATTCAAAACATGAATAAATAGTAGACACAAGAATTAGGTGGAAAACCCCCTCCAAGTCAAAAACCACCAAATGTTTTTCTAATAAGTTATTGTAATCTTCGGTTCCAACTAAAAAGAAAGCCCCAACTCCCTAGAACTCTAGAAAAGCATTCATTCTCAAGCTCCCACTAGAAGGACGCCCCAATGCCTTGGTTTTATCAGGAGTCAGCGAAAAGGATGCTCCAACACCCTAACAAGCTCCAACTTGCCCTAGCACCACCCTACCACCCTGAAGTGTTTTCAGGCTCCAACATGAAGGTGACTTCAACCACCTACCTAGCACCACCTTACCACCTTGAAGTGTTTTCAGGCTCCAACCTAAAGGTGACTTCAACCACCTACCTAGCACCACCCGACCACCCTTAAATGACAACAGATAAAATCAACTAATGTGGGCTCCCTTACCAGGGACAATATACCACTTACAATTAACAGACTTCTTTTTGACAATGGTAGGCTCCCTACTAGGGATAATGGCCGACTTACAATGAATTGACTTCTTTTGACAATGGTAGGCTCCCATACCAGGGATAATGGCATACTTACAGTGAGTTTGGAATCTTGGATATGACAATAGATGAAAGCCCAAAAAAAACTTATAGCAATCAAAACCCTTACAATTATTGAGATATGTAAACAATTGTACCTTGATGATTGAACTGCTGCAGATGATTCAAGATGATGTAGTTACCATACTGTTGTGGATGATGAAGTCCTTATGAACAGTCCCCAATCACGGATTCAACTCTTCAACTTCTTCTACTTCAGAATTCCTATGTAATTGTATCTGCTACACCACTGTTCTACCAAAACTTTCCTTGTTTATGTCATCAATGATAAGCAACAGTAATGCCACTACCAATGCCTCCAAACATACCATGTTATGCTGCAGAACGACTCTCACTGCTATGAGAACAATAGGGAAGTTTCAAGTAGCCCTGTAGGTGCCACTGGATGCTCAAGAATTGCTTACTGTCAAATTGATGCGAAATTCTTGCTACGAAGTAAGAGACTGTTGTAGCAACTTCAAACTGCTAACAATCAACCCTCATGACCAAACTGGGTCAGCAATCATAGGAGTTTGTACAATACATTTTTGAATTGCAAGAAGACTCACCACTTCCTTGATACTGCTGCAACAAACTTATTCTGACTGTAGTAATAGTGACAATGAAGCCAAACTCGTATAATTAATAATGTTGCTCAGAATGGTCTGCTTTAAGTGATGAAAGACTTAGTCACGATTTTGATCCTTCT
This sequence comes from Pinus taeda, assembly GCA_000404065.3. Lineage (NCBI taxonomy): Eukaryota > Viridiplantae > Streptophyta > Pinopsida > Pinales > Pinaceae > Pinus > Pinus taeda. The sequence goes on from APFE030871773.1 coordinate 184,298, forward strand.
GAAGATGTAGACTTGTAGCACGCTGATGTTTTAGGACAATCTTGTGATTATACAACCTTTTAGGTCGGCTTCACTTCACAATAGGACAGTTGACACAACCATAACTGATATATATAAGTCTGCTTCTGGAACAAGGTAACAACTCAGAAAACTTCTATACCTTTCTTGCATGATTTGAATACCCAAAGTGTTACTGTGCAGTGTGGAGTTGCCTTAATATGCATGTTTGTGTCCTTAGCTTGATATATATTATATATATATCAAGCTAAGGACACAAACATGCATATTAAGGCAACTCCACACTGCACAGTAAACAATATATATATATTATATATATTATTGTTACTGTGCAGTGTGGAGTTGCCTTAATATCAGTGTTGAAAATATTGGTATCGGCAAAATATCGGCGAGGGTCCAGAAACATCTTATCGGCAATATTGGCGAAAATATCGACAAATATCGGCAAGCATAAAAAATGCATAATATATTCATTTTTTTCAGATTTTTAAACATATAAAGCAATAACAACAAGAAATAAACGCATTGGCACATAAATATGAAGAAAGCATTGATATATATACGATGTCAAATAGAAATGATACATCAAAGGCGATACCAAATCCTGCCGATCCCTGATAATTGTCCATTCAAGGACTCAAATGTGGAGAACCATTACAAAATAACATCACATATATAAAAGTATCTCAACATCATGAGTCATATGTAGCAAAACAAATAAAACTAGCAGCTATCTATCTAAAATCACTGCCCTCTCCCCCTTTTACGGGAAAACATGATGGGCTGTTTGCCAAGCCTACCCCTAGTAGTAGAAGGCCCTGACCCTGCCTCTGCACCTAATGTCAAATAATGAGTGCTAGGTATGGAGTTGTGCTCTCTTATATCTATAGCAGATGGTGTTGATGTTGATGCTCCCACAGTGTCCTCCTCCTCCTCCTCCTCTTGTTGCCCCTCTTCTAATGGATCCTCTGGCTCTAACCATGAAGGTGACTCCTCCAAGATGGGCTCCTCAGACTCCACCCTCCACTGAGACAATACATCAATATTGTCTAAGGAAATGGCATATGGATCCATTGGTGCTTCTATTTGCTTCACTCAAAGTCGAATGTTGTAATGCACATACACTAAATCATTGAGGCGTGCGAACTCCAACCTGTAAGAGTGTCAAAAAAACTAATGAGTCTTGACTCTTGACTCTTGACAATTGAAGGTCATAAATTAAAAATTAAAAATTACAATAAGTGTAATTGCTCAACTGAAAGTTGGAGCTCAAAGTTATACCTATTGCACTTTTTTGTGTGTATTTTCTCAAATAAACTCCAATTGCACTCACACCCTGAAGAGCTACATGTTTGACTCAAGATTCTTATCGCCAATTTCTGCAAATTTGGTGCCCTTGCACCATAGCTTCGCCACCAAATATCTACAACAAAATAAAGAAATAAAAAATTCAAAAACTTAAAACATAATTAAACTTTCAAATAAAAGTTACATAATTGAATTTTAAAAAAAACAGAATTATAAGTAAAGAAATTCTAAATTGAAAATTCTAATTTCCAATGAGTGATGATTTGTCACTTACGTGGCATGAAGATGGTCCTTTCCCTAATAGCATCATCAAAGCCAAATAGGCCAACACAATCCCGATAAAACTGTATCTCGCGGTTGATTTTGCTAGGAAGCTCAGGATCAGGTACCATCCTATGAATACAAGAATGGGAGCCCTTCAATCACCTCGCTATCAAAATCAAAGCCGCATTTGTATGAAAATGCGGAGTTGAAGAAGAGTGTTGCTACATGAATGGGTCGATGAAGCATCCATGTCTACCGACTATCAATCACATCCCATAACATCATATGCCTATCAAGGCCAGCAGAACCCTTGTCTGCATAATAAAAACGAATGGCCTCCTTAGCCCTATCCATGGCCTCATACAAATAAGCCATTGCAGGCTTCTCCCCATCTACCAATCTGAGAACCTTTACTATAGGTTCACTAATTGAGCATGCTTCTTCTACTCCACGCCAAAATGTCTCAGAGTACATCATTTTTGCAATGGCTTTCCTGTCCTATCTCCTGTTGTATCTACAATTACACCAACCATCAGACATAAACATTTGCTTCAACTCAAACTGACATTGAAGCAAAGACTGGAGAGTAATAAAGTTTGTGGCAAAACGTGTGATCGCAGGATGCCGCAACTCCTTGTTTCTAGCGAACTTCCTCATGAGGCTAAGAACAAAAGCATGGTTATAAATAAACTTGGGGACGCTCCTAGCCATATCAATGCCTCCTTGATGAAGGAGAGTTTCCCCATATCCTCAAGCAGCAAATCGAGACAATGTGTTGCACACGGAGTCCAGAACAATGAGTGATGCCTCTCCATAAGCATCTTACCGACAGACACATAATTAGGTGCATTGTCTATTATGACTTGCACCACATTCTGCACACCAATCTCCCAAATGAAGCCATCTAACAACTCACATATCGTTGTTGCATCTTTGATATGTTCTGATGCATACACTGATTTAATAAACAAGGTACCTTTAGGACAATGTACCAAGAAATTTAGAAGGGTCCTATCTTTCCTATCTGTCCAACCATCAGCCATCACTGTGCATCCAATAACTTCCCATGTTTTTTTCAACTCTGCCAATCTAGAGTCGATGTCCTGCTTTACTACTTGAAAAATTGGCCCCCGCAACTCCTCATATGTAGCACTTTTGTACCCTGGGCCTACAACAACAATAGCATCACACATTGGTTGCCAAAATGGATTGGTTTTGGTGATGCTGAGAGGTAAGTCGCTCCAGAAAAAACACCTCCCCATGACTCTATCTGCTTCTTGCTTCTCCTTTCTTTAACAAGTGATTTTATGCCAGGTTGTGATCCATGTCTCGTTTGTGGAACAAAAAATGATGACATTGCACTAGCAGTAGCAAGTGATGTTGTGGAGCCCCTCCCACTACCCTCAACATCAAAATCAAGAGAAGATATCCCGAAAGATCTACCTGCACGTTCAGCCTTGTTTCTTTCTGTCTCTTCCTTCTTTCTGTCTTTTTCATCAATTGCCTTAAGAGCTTTTTGTATAAGCTCCAAACTAGAAATTGTACAAATCCCAACATCATGTCCAATGAGTCTAGCCAGATGGTATTTCAATCGTGTAACCCCTCATGTCATCCTGGTCCCACACAATTTGCATGTAAGATATGCCCGATTTGTCCCACCATCAGGCTCCCCGTACTCCCAAAATGGGTCCAAGGCTTTTGGCATATTTGAATTTTGTAGTGAGCTAACTCAAACCTGAGGCACCAAAAAAAAAAATGGAATTAATAAGTAATAACCACCTCATTTTACAAAATAATTTTTTTGCTACATTATTTGCAATGTGAATTCAATGAAAAACCATAAATGACAATAAGAGGGTGCATTTGAAAGTTAAAAAAAAATGGAGTTTGCTGTCCAAATATGGAGAAAACCCTTGCATTTGCTCATGACATGAAAATCATAGCAAATGGAAAAAAAAAACAAGCAAAATGTTTGTAGGCAAATAGGCAAGCAAGAATAATCCTAAAACTATCAAAAAATTCATTAACATAGGGGTTTATTTGAACATACCTGTTAATGGAAGAAATGAAATTGTCTTACTGTTCTTCAATCTTAGATCAACAAAATCTTCGTTGTTGGTGGTGATAATGCCTATTCAACACTCAAATCCTCCTTGGCAGCAAGCATATAGCTTTCTTCTTCCTTCTCCAGCAATCAGAAATGAAAATGAATGAAAAAAAACAAAATCGGCTTTTTCTAGAAGCGACGGCAATTTTTTCCTGTGCCTGGGCGATATTTTGCATCGTAGGGCGATATTTTCCCGAGATATCGCTAATATTTCGGAAATATCGTGATATTTTCGGGGAGACAAAATATCGTGATATCTTGTCTCCCCGAAAATATCGTGATATTTGCGAATATCAGCAATATCTCGGCCATATTGTCAACACTGCTTAATATGCATGTTTGTGTCCTTAGCTTGATACCTGAACTGCACAGAATTCCGGCCGAATGGATAAGTGAAAATTTGAAATGTTTCATTGCCTTGAAGGTCCTTAAAGTTGCACAAATTAAGTCCTTTTGGAGAGCCGAATTTCAGAGATCAATCTATCCTTTTGAAACCTTCAAAATTGTGCCTGAATGAAGCCCTAAAGAAGGGTTGAGGTCTTTTTCTTCCAACGAATCCACAGATGTATAATTCCTTCTTTGATCAAGAGACCATGCTTCAAGAATGTCTCTCAATATCTTGTTATATACCTCATTGTTTGAATATTCCCTTGCAGTCTTCTTCCCAAGATTTTACCACGGATCCTCACTCTCCAACATTTCTCAACAACTACTAGGACTGTGGCATTTTGTTGTATGAACAGAACTAGCCCTAATGGAGGGCTGAAGGGATCAGAGATCCTGCGTTCAAGTGGGACTTTCTTCGTTGGTCCAATTTGATACCCTAGAGCCTTTTGTTGCCCAAATTACACCTGCAAAAAAACTTCCCTAAACAAATCCCAAGTCCCAACCAAACATTTACCACGAAACCTTATCTTCAGATGTCTCACTGTCTGCACAAGGGTCGGACTATTTCAGAGCAATATAACAAGACTAATCATTGAAAATGCATATGTTGAAGAGTGATATTAGGTCTCCTTTTATAGACATGTCTTGGGTTGAGAGGGGCTTCAGGAAGACCTCCGACTTCTAAATTTGAGGGGAGTTTTCTAATTAAAAAAATAAACATTAATTTACTGCCTTAAGCCCCAAGCAAGAAGGCCACTTGCCTTTTGGTGAGTGGATTGGCTTTTTAATTCATAAAAGACACCTCTTGTGGGTGCTAAACAATTGTATGCCCTCCACAAGGTGATTGCATCATAAATTATGATGAAAACTCTTAAGCATGATGTTTAATAGCAAACAACCAATGATAAGGTGCCATGTCACCACCCCTTGGGGTTTTTACCCACTCACTAGGGTCTTCAACTTTAAACACACATATCTCTCAAACTGTGAGGCCTCTCAGGGCATGCCACATACCACCGGAATCGACTTGACAAGGAGAATCCATCTAGGGTGGTATGGATGCAAGAATCAATGATTTGCCATGTCATATTGGTCAACAAAAGTGAGGCATCTCCAGGTGCTGTTTGGGTTGACATCAATGACAACCATCTATCAACAGTGTGTCAAGACACAAAATGAAATGTTTACTAGGAAAGTATGGAAATCATTGAAGAGAATGATAGGTTGAAGGAAGAAAAAGAGAGGTTGAAAAAAGAGAATGCCTTGTTCAATGTTGCAGGAACCATCCCCCCCCCCCCCCCCCCACATGGATCAAAGGCCAAAACCGCAAACCGTGTGGATTTGTGCTCAAACCGTGAACCCAAAAATCAAAGTCACACTTCACTTGAATTATGAATAAACATGTTTCCTGGACCTGCGTGAACCTTCACAGGTCCATGCACAGTTCTAGAACACTTCCCATGTGGTTCTAGATAGAACACGCGCAATTCTATGGGGAGGGTTTGTTTATTTCTTTTTATTTTACTCAATTGTTGTTTAAGTGAGGCCTAGGGTGAGTTCAGGGAAACGGAAAAGGGAGGATGAGGTTAAAAGGCCTCTTCCCCCTCTCTTTTCCTCATTCTTTCATCTTTGGCTTGAGTTTGGGGAAGAGAGGAGATAGCAAGCTTTTGAGATCGTATTTGTGAGAGGTTGGAGGAGAGAGCAAAGGAGAGCTTGGAGTAGAGGAGGAGGTTGGAGGGGTGAAGAAGGGCTACCATCTACCTCAAGTTCTCAACTTCTTAAGAGCTGCAGAGGTAAGTGCAAACCCTAGTTAAAACTTAAATCCCTCATTTTCTTGTCATTCTTGTTTGTATGTTTTCTCCTCCTCTCCTACTCCTTCCCCTTCTTTCTTCTTCCTCATTATATTGCAAGTTGTCCATCTAAAATGGTGTTCTTTTGGTTTTTCATACCATTTTTTGCTTTTAGGTGTTAATGGTGGTAGGCATAGAAGGGAAGAAATGGAAGATAGTGGTCACACTCATAGTGACATTGTATGATGAGGAGGAAGGGTTTGAAGGGGAAGGGGATGAAGAGGGTGTTGAAATGCAAGGAGGAAAAACTGCATTGAGACCTTTGTGGAAATTTGTGCCAAAACTTGAGGGGGGGAGAGGTAGTGGAACCTTCAAGTTTATATGCCCCCACGATCGTCATGGTGGAAAACCTTATAGTGGTTCATATACCCATGCGAGGAGGCATCTTTGTGGGGTAATGAATAGTGATTAAAATAAGGGTGCCATAGAGATCTCAATTTGCCCTCAGCTATCAATGGAACAAAGGAAAAATACATCAAAATAGAGAAGGTTGCACAAAATAAACAAAGTAAGAAACAAAAACTTCAATCTAGTGCAAGTGCAACCTCTAAATTTGATGGCCACGCTTCATCTCCTCTTAGTATTTCTAGAACCTCGGAATCTAGAAGAACAATAGCAGGTTTCCTGAATATTGGTGGGAGGCATGATGTGGATGTCGGTTTCTTTGTGATTGTGGTATACGATTCAATGTGCTTCGCTCTCCCTACTAGCATGATTTGGTTAAGACCATCAATGAAGCCCAAAAAGGATACATGACCCCAACTATGAGAAAGCTAAAACTTTGTTATTAGACAGAGAAAAAGCAAATATTCATAGAGCTTTGACACAATTTATAGATTAGTGGGTTGATTATGAGGTATCCATTATTTCAGGTGGTAGGGCAAAGGTTAGTAACCAACATTTGATAAATGTTCTTGGTGTTTTTGTTAGTAGTGCAATGTTTTTTGTGTAACATCCCTTAGGGAAAAATTACCCCTGGGGTTTGAAAAGAGCAATGACAAGATTCGTATTCTAGGTATCACAATATTCTTTCAATTTTGCAACCATGGATAATATTGAATGCATAAGACAGTGCAACCATTATTCAACAGCTCATTCACATGAAGCTAATTGAGCAATACATAATGACTTTAAGTTCACAATTCTCCCAATTTCACACTGTAGTGTTAATTCATAACATTTTCTATTACATTAGCTAACCCTACCGTCCTAATGTTTCTCGCTCTAGCCTTCAAGCAGCCTTTTGATACTTCTTTGCTGCCAGCCAGCCAAACTTCGTTGGCCACAATTTGATGCCACAGAACTCCTTGGAGAAGGTTACATAGATGATGTCATTGTTCTTGAATCAACCTGAATTTGCCCAGACAGACCCTCACTGCCCAAACCAGATCTCAGGAGGGTTGAGCAGTTGTAATAGGCAGACCGGTAGCTCTCAACAGGACTCTAAATTGTCCCTAAGTGTGAGTCGCTACCATCTGAGGTAGTCGTTGCCACAATAGGGCCTCCAATTTCAAACACTGCCACAGATTATGGTGTTGCCACAAAATTGCCTTAAACAATATTACAAAGGCAAACCGTTGTCACAATACAATATTCCTTTTAATTATTTTATTAAAATTTTCAGGAAATTGCTTCAGCAAAATTTGCTGCAAATTCTCTTAAAAGGAAATGGCACAATTTCGTACAAGAAATAACAACACAAATGAATTTGCACATATAAACCCCAAAATGCTACACCTCAAAAATACACATGAGATGTATCCAGCAAAACTCAACCTCATTATAATAATTGGAATATGATATTACATGCCAAATCTGGATTAGAAACCTATTACAAACACCAGCATATACCTAAATGGCTGATAATAGTTCCTCCTCACTAGATCAACTAGATTAGCCTCAGCTCGAGAAATCACCAGAAATGAAGCCCAAATAGGTGATCCCCACTTCCAACGGACAGATCTGCTCCAGACCTTCTCACCAACTAATGTCGATGAAGATCTGTGATATTTATGAATGAAATATCCACAATAATGAGTTGAGGTTACATCTAACACACCAAGAAATCTGTTGAAAATAGTAGTAAGAGCGGGTCTGCTCAACTCGTGCCTTAATCAAGAAGGATGTAACATCCCTACCTTTACCCCGGCTGCGGGTGAATGACCGTGCAATTAATGAGCAGGCGGCGTCATTCAATGACAAGTGGCCGCCAGCTCTGGACAGATGGGCCGAAGACTCGCGAAGGAGTCCGGCCAAAGTTAATGCAGGCGGGCTCTCTCAAGTTGGCAGGGGTATTAGACTGCCGAGAGGCTGCATTTCGACGCCGAGGGGTAGGCATTCGCGAGGTTCAGGAGAGCGAAGCTCTGGTTATCTGGTTGAGCGGGCTGTCAGGCTGAGGAATTCTCTGGTTTCAAGAGTGAGCGGTGAGGGGAACTGTCTGCGAAAGCTGGTGAGACGCGACAGTAGCTCTGGTGAGCGCAGCTCTGGTTGTCTGGTGAGCGAAGCTCTGGTTGTCTGGTTGTCCAGTTGTCTGGTTTCGTTAGGGAGAGGAGTACTCAATTCTTGGATGTCTGCCCGGTGTGGGAGAAAGATTGTCCATCAACCTTGGCCCTCAGCTCTTGAGGCCTTGGTTGAGAGCCTGAAACACCTGAGAACTTGGGCTGTCGCTTTAGTATGGGGCGGCACTGTCAATGACCGAATTTTGATCTGTGCAGCGTGGCCGTCTCATGGGGTCCTGGTTCGAGGGGCATTTCTAGGGCGTACTGTATTTTCTGGGTGCGGGTCGGGTCAATTAGCTGGGATAATCTCTCCGGGTGTGGTTCTGTATCAGGCCTGGCCTCCGTCCTGGGAGAAAAGAATCGACATCCAGCTCTTGAAGAGTCTGCGTCCTTTGGTTAGTTTTGGCGTTGAATCATGCCACGAGAACGGCAACGTGGAGCCTGTCGGCGTGGTGGCTCAAGAGGTAGAGCCCGAGCAAGAGCCTCGTCTCCACAGTCCTCTGCGTCCTCAGAGGAAATTCTCTCTCCACAAGCTCGCACAGGGAGAGGGCGAGGCAGAGGGCGGGGCAGCTCGGCAGTATGTCCCTTTGGAGGGCATCCATCAACCCGTTTCATGTTCCCCTGCATCCTGGACAATGTTGTGTATTTCGTCTCAGTGCGCATTGAAAAATGCGAGCACCAAGACCGACCTGGAGCCCCAGCTGATCCAAGGCCACCATCGCCTGTTCATGGTCAGCAATTACAGTCTCAGGAAGCCGCGGGTGAGGTGGCGAGAAACCAAGCTGGACCAAGCGAGCCTGAGAGGAACACCGTGCCTTACACCGACACGAGTGCCTCAGACTCCTACGGCTGCCCGGTGGTGGAGGAGCCACACGGCACTTTCATCAGCCCGATGGTGGAGGAGCCTCCAAATCCTCGAACCTAGGCGCGCGGTCTGGGCTTCTATGGTGGTATGGCTATGTTCTGTTCATTTTTGGAAGTCATCAAAGCTGCACCTGTCGATTTTGGGAGTCAGTCCATGTCTATGTTCATTTCTGCAAGGTCTGTGTCAATCATGGTTTACGTATCCGTGTCTGTAATGCCGGTTCTGCCTTATCAGTTTAGCGTCTGTAAGCACTTTCTCAGTATTGTAAGGGTCTGCAACCTCCTCCCTCGCGTTGCAGGGAGTGGTAGGTTCAGTTTTGTAGTCTTCAATATAGTTATGGTTCTAGTTGGGGAAAAGAGGACGGTCTCACAGTCCTCCCTCTCAGGCTCAGTTTCAGATTCAAAATGTCATCCTGTCCATGTAGCCAATTTTGGCGGAAAATGTAACCCTCTGTAACTTTTTGTATTATAATAGAATAGTCCGATTTACACAAAAAAAAAATAATAATAATAATAATAATAATAATGAATAATAATAAATAAATCATAATAAAAATAATAAATAAATAAAATGATAAGTAATAAAAATAAAAAATAGTAATAACCAAATTAACAAATAATAATAAAAATAAAAAAATAGTAATAACCATAATAAAAGAAGGAAATTATCAAAAAGAAGGAAAGAAAAACAAGAAAGCTAAAAAAATCAAAGGAAAGTAAAGAAAAAGCAGCATGCAGCCACATGGACGGGTGCATGTGGTTCCCCTTCTGATATGTTGTTCTATTTAATGAACGGTGAGGAAGATGGGAGGGGTTCCATCATTTCGAGGTTCGATCTTCCATTCTCTTGGGAGAATAGTTTACTAAGACAAAGGAATACTGGCAGTAGTCGTTGATTGAGGGCTCGGGGGTGGCCAGTTGTAGCAGAATCCTGCACAATTGAGCCTACGGTTGGGAGGAGAGTCGTCCCCAAAATCTTGTGGTCACTTCGCAGCCAAAAAGTACAGGTATAATTTCATTGAAAGAATTGTTTTTCCTTTTTGACATTAAATTTAGTTTTGCTTGTGCTATTACATATGGTATCAGAGCGTTTAATCGTTAGGGCCTATGGGTATCCAGAATTATACTTTGTTGGAAATTTTAACTTGACTTGTTTGAAAGTACAGGTTGATTACTTCGAGGAGGCGGCATAAATTGACTTGTTTAAAAGTACAGGTTGATTACTTCGAGAAGGCGGCGTAATTTTTTTTTTTTACCCTCATCTGATCTTGTGTCAGACCAGCCATTTTTGGCTTGCTTTAGTTTTTTTTTATATATAAATTTGAGCTAAATTGTTGACTGCTAAGCTGTTTTGCATTAACTGTCGTCTTATTTTAGTTTGTACAGGTCTATTTTATGCAAAATTCAGTAGCATTTCTAGTTTTCACTCATTTCTATATTAACAATTGAATATCTGCTGTGTATTTTATTACGGGCAGAAAATGAATTAATTAATTGGGAAAAAAGGCGAGCTTTAGTGGGAATAATGCATATATGAGTAGGCATGGCTTTTCTTTATGTGCATGACGGTGCATCAGATTTTTTTTCCAGGGAGAGAGATTGTCATAATTATAATTATTCTAATCTAAAACAAATACACATGAATGACAATATAGAAATATTTTTTAGTACTCAAGCCTGACCCGAGGGATGTAATTCCCATATGTTTATTGCTAATTTTGAAGTTTTATAATCTGCTTTATCTTTTGCTTTTGCTATTGAAGATTACAGACACCTGAGGCAAGGATTAAACTTATTAAACATAAAACATCCGGATTCCAGTTTCCAGAACAAATCATGATTGTAATTAATGACTTAACCTTAATTATTAATCTCATTTTCCTTTTGGGACCAATTATTTTTTTTGCTTCTTGAATGATGGCTTTTTCCGGGAATGTTCTGAACCATTCTGAAAATTCTGATATTAATCTTCTGTTATTTACTAGAAGATGGGCCCTTGTTGATTTGTCAGTGTTTTCTCAAAGTTGATCAAAAGGATTAAAAATAAGATCATCTGTTATCCCCACTGTTTTCCAAGGTGCTGACTGGAGCCTTAATTAGCTGAGCGATCTTTCTATGTCTTGAGAAACCCTTGTTGTTCTTCAATTTGCATGTGGTTCAATTATATTGAACATTAGGAATGTATCTTCAGGTGCATAATCTTCATCAAAACTTTTGCCTGAAGGCCTTATGTAACTCTTTTCAAATATTTGGTATTCTCAGATATCTTAGCCATTTAGTCAGATCTTTTTGTATGAGAATGTTCTCGTGGTTTAAAAAAAACTTTGCACTATTAAACACTCCAATACTAAAGGCAACACAATTTATAAGCGGGTAATAATTTAAGATTTTCAGTACCTGTATCATCTGTGGAGTCCATTTAATGGTCCACATATCTGCAAGAGATCTGAGATAGATCATTACCTTTAAATTTTACAGGATAGAATCTGAATGTTTGAAATTAATTAACACGTCAAAATTTAGGTCTCTGATCCTTCAGGACTTCTTTTCTCATGCATGCGCTTTCTTTCCATTCTACTGGTCAGGTGAATGGGAAAGTTTTATTGCTTTATACTATTTGCTTAAAATCCATTGTAGAAAAGGCAAGTGAAGATAGCGAATTCATCGTTGCATGGATAATCTCCTTCAGATAACTCAGTGAAGATTTTTGTTTGCTTGTTTTGGTATTTTCTATATTTATTTTTAGATCTGGAAAATGTTTCCTTCACTTCAGTCCATTTTAGTGAAATTTGGTTAAGAGTCTATCAATATGGGTAATTGGTCTCGAGTCTGTCTACATGGAAATTTTTGTGCATGAGAAACATGGTTGGTTTCTCATGGATATTGAATAGTACATTTAACATACCAAATGTTTCTCATGGATATTGAATAGTACATTTAACACACATTTGGTATGACGGTGGAAGAATTCAATTTCGTTCCATTCACATAACAGTATCTGTGACCAAGATCCGTCCAGATTTCAATCCACGATTGAACCAAAATTTTTAAAAACGCATATGCCTTCCTTTGTTCCGTTAGATCAGCCTGTGCGCTGCAAATTTCTTTTTAATCTCTTTTAGCAACCCAAACTGTTTCCCAAGTTCTTTTATGGTGAGTTCATTCTTTGCTTTCTTCACTAGGAATGGTCTCGAGATTTTCAGCAGTTGATTGGTTTTATAAATTCTATGCCCAGCATGCTCCAAGTTCCGATGTTATTAACGTTCTCTGACCAGTGCACTTAATGTACTAATGTGCTTACTGATTGCCAATCTTAAGATAATTCAAGAAATGAAATTTACCAACGCTCTCTTCGTAAATAAAAATGATTTGTATATCGTACAAAGAAAAATATTAATTAACAAATAAGGATTATAATTAATAAACTTAAAGGGTTAAGAATTGAAAATGAATATTTCAAAAATATTTTTGGATGGGACGCATTAAGTATCTAATCGCTTCTGAGATGATATGGATGAGATTATTATATTCAATGCATCTTCTCTCATAACACTGCCCTGAAGAAACAATCACAGGATCTGCCATCGGCGCCATGGAAAATGGACAAATAAATTCTGTCGGCCATTGTGAATTAGCTGTAGGCGGGTGCTTGAACAGTTTCTTCTTCCACAACGACAAACGCCCCTTACTGGAGCTTATTGTTTTCAAGTTCGAGCCCCTTGAGCGACATTGGTGTTCAGGAACTTTCTTTATCATGACACAACAAGGTGGTTCTGAAAGAGGAGCTTTCTCATGAACCGACCATTGGGAGCATTATGATGGTCTTCTATTGGTTCCTTTGTAGGAGCAAGTTATTGAGTGAGGGATGATATGCCCTTTTGATTTTAGCTGTTGAATTCTGTGGAATGTACTAATCCACTCTGAAAGGGCCTATGAAGGAACCTTGATGCCCACAATTTTTTTTCTCCAATAGGGAGTGTTAAATTTTTTTTTGTTTGGGACAAATTCCAGAATTCGAAATTCATTTAATTGTAGAATTCTATCTCACATTTTTTCCATTATTACGAACTTTGGTCTAGCTTGTACCCTTGGAGTCCATTATTGATGATTTTAAGCTGTCAAACCTTTAAGGATATTCAAATCCCCCTGTAATTGGTAACATGGAAGAAGCCTAAATTTCATCGCTGATTTCTGATATTTAGGGTGGTAAACATAAAGATATCACAACAACATTTTTATTTCTTTGGGCATATCCAATTTGCATGTCTCCATCTCATTGAGGTTTCCTAGGGGCATACTACAAAATAATTCTAGCTTCTTTGATAAAGCTACGTGTAATTCTGTTGATCATTTCTAGAATTTTTATACATAATGCCAACTTCTCTGATAAAGCTACATGCAAGTCTGCTGGTCATCTAAGAATCCTGAAACATATATACTGCCTGTTGATCTGGGAACGGCCTTACCAAAAACACCAAAAAGATCACTGGTTATTTTGATCTTAGACATAAAACTGATTATTTTGATCTTAGATATAAAACTGCTTCTGAAAAATCTTTCATCCTTTATTGGAAGGACAGTAAAAGATCTGAACAGGAATGTCCAAATAACCTGAAATTATTTTTTTATTGATGTCCTTGGGTTACCAAAAAACAATTAGAGGGACTGAAAGACAATTTTTTTGTCCTCTTGCAAACTGTTTGGTACTTGCATAGTTGGGACCCACTTGAAAAGATTCCCTTTCTACAGCTTTTACTTTGTAGTGTTGTTTGTGATGTTCATTATACTGAATGAAGGTCGAAATTTGTTTGCATGCTGCCTAAACTGGAAGCAGAGGCAGTTAGCAATTTCACATTAATTCTGGTTGAAAAATGTCTTCCCAGGGTGTAGTTAAGATAATACAATTTAAAACATTTTTTAGACACCAACCCAGTCAAGCATTATCACGCCATTGTTTGCTTTCTGATTGTTACTCTGTGGGTGAACCTTGCCATCGGAATTGATTAGAAAGAAGTCTTTGAATTGTTCCACTAGCTTGGATGATTAAGTTGGCTGCTATATAACATGTTTAAAGTTTACACTTATGCTAAATGCACTATCAGCTTAAGGGCTTTATATTTCCATCTTAAATTTTGTTCTAATGACCATTTTAGATGATTTCTGTGTATACTCTTCTCATACGAATTGCCCCCTTGTTTCCTCTGTATTTAACATTCTGTGCAATTTGTCGAAGAATCCCCATAGTCTTTTGTACAGAAATCCTATTGGCGATCTTTCATTATACATAAATTCACTTGGGTTGTCACCAGATTGACTAAATTTTATTCAGATTCCATCCCCAAATTGTCGAGGGAGGGCTTCAATCTAGTATTTATCTTTAACAGAAAGCCCTCGTGTGTGACCGGATAGAAATTACTGCTCTGTTGATTGTTTTGTGCATACCCAACCCAAATAGAAATTGCTATTGGGTTCCGTGTTCAATTTGCATCTAGTGTATGCACTTCAATTGAAGATCTTCTTTCTCATTTTCAAGATCCTTAATTTTCTTCACTTACATTTCATTTTCCTTTGATTCTCTACTTTTGTTTTAAACAATCAATTTCACAATCAAGGAACTTGTTTTCACTTTGTAAGATGATATTTTTATTGTGTTACTCAATCTTTAAGAATTTTTTTTTGAAAATTCCTAACACAATGCAAATACCAGTCATATGCGAGACCACGTAGATATTTCGAGGCTATTGAAAATTATTGTGTCATATTTGGTAGATGCATATCAAAATAATTTTCAATTTATTTGACCCAGATTTTAATTCATGTATTACATTGGACATCGAAATCTGGAATTTTTGTGATGAATGCCATGATCACAAATTTTAGATTAATGCCTTTTTCTCGACAACTTAGAAATTAAATGGTTATGTTACCTACTAAAAATTCCTCGGAAATTCCAGTTTCATTTTATATTTACTTATTAAAAATTCCTTGGAAATTCCAACTATATTCTCTGAGACAGATTATTAGAAAATTTGGAGATGATGATATATTGTTCTTATTAATATTGGGTTGCAGCATTTTGCCATGATGATATTGGTATCTTAGTGAATGTAAATGCCAGACAGACAGAAATTTTGGGAGATGATGATATGTTGTTTTTTTAATTTTGATATAGAATTTTTAGATGATGACATTGATACCCTGTGAAGATCTGGTATACATGTAGATCAGACAATGGTGAAGTAGGGTTGTCACCATTGGTTTTATTTATTTTTATGTTAAGATACCAGGAAAAAGCTTAAATTTGGACTTTTGATTTGAAATTAAAGCTAAATTATATACTTGTTAAACACTCACATTTCACCAAAATCAGCGTCACATTGGCATTTGAAAATCTTAAAGGTGTTGCTGATCTAACCATATGATTATCACTTTGACATAATCTTGGCAAGTTCGTTAACAACACTATTTCTTCTCTTTTAAAATATACAAGAGGGTATTGACATAAAGCATATCAGAATTCTTGTTTTCAGTAGCTTGTCACCAAGGACTTATCAAATTGCTTACAGTTTATAGTTCAGCTTGAAAGATCTCTTCAGAAATTGGCCATCTAGGTGTTCCTAATTTTGCACTAAGGCTGAAAGCTTTTTTGTTTTGTTGGCATTAAAAGTGTTAAGTAACTAAGGGACTTGTTGATTTAAACGAATATATCTCTTTTTTGGCATCTTTTCAGTGGTATATCTTGAAGGTTCCTAGCTGTATAAGAGCATTTATATGCTTGCTGAGAAATCACTGTTTGCATTAGATAAGAGATATATTGTTG
>APFE030871780.1:0-11938 GCA_000404065.3 Pinus taeda
CCGACAGCACGCAAGGGCAGAGTAACAAGCTCAACCCCCTTACCGGCTCCTTGACAATGGTTAATCCAAGGTTTACCGATAAGTGATCCCCAGGCTCCTCTACAAGAGGTATACCGTTTGTAATGCGTACGTGTCTGGCGTCGTTCCCAACGAGGGATGATTGATCCCCTCACTGGTTCGGACACGAGCTCGTGCTTCTCCTTTAAGAGGAGCTTTCCCAGAGTATAAATGCAACAGCTGGATTTATCCTATCACAAGATAAGCTACTTGTTTGGTTTTATAGTCTTGGAGAGTTAATTACTCACCTACTCAAAGACACTAGCCTGATCATCTATGTTGGTGCTTCAGAGCCCTAGAAAATAAAAATTTCTAAGTTAATTTTACTTTAAGCGTTGATTTGAATGGTTGTTCTTTAAGACAAAGGTAATGGAGATGAAACTTTGATGGTGTATAGACTCGACTCCAATTCTAAAAAGATGCACCTAAGATGATTTGACAATTTTCTCTTTTCAATGAATGTTCTAATTAAGAGAGTTGAGAGAATGCAATCTTTTCAATAAAAACAACTTTCTCAAAAGACAATCAAAAAAACAATTATCTTTATCTTTCAAAGCGCACAAAACATGACCACTCTTTACTTCACGAAAAAATTCCTTTCTCTTTCAAAGACGTCAAATGCTACTCTAAAGAAAACGTTGCAAAGGAGATCGTTGATATTTTCATATTTAATGAAAGCATGTAAAACTAATCTAATCAAAGCAATTTCAAGATCTATGAAAATCTATGAAAAATCACTCAAAAGCAAATCAAAGGAAATTTACCTAATCTTCCACTAACAAGTTAATCTAAGAAGCAAAAGCTTACTAGGATGATTCCGGGATGTTTTACTTGGCAATGGTTAATCCAAGGACTAGTTTATGAAGAATCACAAACTAATCAAAACAAAAACTCAATCTCTTTTTGTTCTTTTTGAAAATGAAATTCACAACTTCAAATGAACAAGTTATATTGAAATTGTGCAAAGAGACAACACAAAGGTAGGTCGCTCACGAGGGTAGACTTTGCGACTGATCCGACTCCGAAGAAGACTGACAAAACCAGAGATATCTAAGGCTTTGCAACTTCTAAACCCAAAGTCACTACAGGACCAATATAAAAATCACAACCCTAAGGCTAAAATCTCAAGGAATTTCACTAAAACTTTCGACACTTATGGAACAAGTGCAGGTGAAGATTTTTGACAGTCAACCAGTGGATCTAGGAAGTAAAGACTAAGAAAAACAAAATCTAAAAGGAAAAAGTGATAAAAAAGGGATTTTTCTTAATTTTAACAGGGTACGCAGGCAGCCTGTTTAGCCAGGTGCGTGCACGCTCTGTGTACACAGATACAGTGCATACAAGTACGCACTATGTCTAACGCAGAGGGTGCGTACTACTATAAAACAAAGAAAACCTAAGTTCTAACTCGACCCTAAGCTAAGCCACCCAAAAACACAGTCAAGCAACCAAAAAACAAAAGAAACAAGACTCTTTTCAGATCAAAGTAATGCTCAAAGGAAAAATCAATCACATCAATGAATTCCCCAGTGGAGTCGCCAATTTGTCATGCGGAAAGAGTTATTTTTGCGGACAAACCTAACCTCCCTAGGAGTCTAAGACTCTCTAGTGACAAACAAGACAAACAAGATCAATCCTTCTCTAAACATACATTATTCTATGAGAAACCAAGTGTTGTTCGATCCTACCTCAAATCCAACGCTTGTTGTAGCAGTCCAGCCTTGCTGATCCAGATGAGCTCCTCCTTCACTTTAAGACCTGCATAAACTAACAGTCAAACGATTACATAACACCTGAATATTTCATAAAACAAAGCATATTCATCATATAGACCAAGGAGTACATGAAATAATTCATTAACAACAAATCATTGAGAAGAATGGACTTATTTGTATAAGGAAACAAAAAAGGAACCATTACAACCTGAGCCTTGGTGTTGTGCAAGCTCCTCCCAGGGTCCAACAAGAGATTTCCTCTACTTTGACAAGCTCACCCACTTCCAATATGTCAACAAGAAAGGATGGTAATCTCTCCTCACAAGTTACAATGGAAGTCCTAATTCCAGCAGCATCTACCCTTTGGAATGTTCAGCTTTCAACCTCCCCTCCTCTGGCCCAAAGCCTGTATTTATAGTGTTCTAGAGGAAGTTATTTAGCTCCAACATCAATGGGGTACTCCCTCTTTTGGATGGGGTAGCTCCTCTCTTGATGGGATAAGTTCCTCTATCATAGGGATGCATGAACCATCTGGAGGCGCTTAATACACGTCAAACACTCTTCTAGAGGCTCTAGAAGTGACCACAAGTAACTTTTTAAAGATGAAACTCACGCCTTTTGACCTTTACAGGGGTACGCACCCATCCTTTGGCTTACAGAGCGTACAAGTACGCAGGCACACTGTGTTTGGGATGCGTACATGCAGGCAAGGTAGAGAGAACCTGCGTACCCAGAGATAAACATGTTTTTAAGTGACTTTCTCTCTTTTTGAAGTTTGACATGAAGAGCAGAGGTATGAGGCTTGACAAGGAGGATAATATGATTATTGATGGAGCCATATTAACTGCAGATAGTCATGGTGACAAATTTCAGTGTAACAAGTAGGTAGGTAGGATTTCAGCTTTCTGTTTGGATAGCAAGCTTGCTGCAGTTGAATCCTGAAGTGAAGGCCCTAAGCTCTTCAAGTCTGCTGTCATGTTCATAAATAAAGCAGTCGACAAAGGGAAGTTTTTAGAGTACAGCAACAACTAAAGATTAAGGCATTCTAACCTACTGTTCTTGAATTTTCGCAAGGAAAAGCCATCCCCAAGTGGAGCCATTGTTAGCCTCCTGCTCATAGCAGGTATTCATCTTTCATGATTGACATTTCTACATGCCAAATATGTCATACTTTGCATGCTGCAATGTTCCATATTTTCTATTGAGGCCAAAGAAGTGTCCATGAGAGTGTGCTAGTCTAAGTGCCACTGTTGTATTCCAATTTTGATGAGTTATTCCATTTTTGAAGAATTTTCAGCTAAAGGGACGTCCAAACAGCTTAATCTTGGTCTCCCTAGGTTTCAATTTCCTGTTGTAGAATATAGAGAATCATTATCTGTCCAAAAAGCTTAATCTTTGCAGATTCTTAGATAGGTAGAGAAGCAAGGGTGCTCAACAGCCTAATCTGAACCCCTGGATGAAATAAGTATAGATGTAGATAGGAGGACAATAAAAAGAAAAAGTTGAAAAGCTGGGTTTGCTAGTTCAAACGCACTCAAACCAAAAGAAGAAAAAATGCTATGTAAGTAGGCTGGGTAAGTAGTTTTGTGGTTGCATAAATCAGGCTTGTGATCCACTTCATGTTTTCAAGTGTCATATCCATTCACATCTCAAGCATAAGGCAGTTTTCCATTTGGAGGAGCTCAAGCGAGGCATGTCTAACTTCCTCTTCTTCATCTTTCCTCAAACACTCACTAACTTCCCCTAAAGAGGTCAAGATCTATTTGATATCTCTTAGTCTCATCATTTTTCATATCAATTGCTTTGGTAAAGATCTGCTTTACTCAAGGAATGATCATACTTCCGCTACAAGTCCTATTTCCCCTTTATAGCCTAAGAGTTACACACTTAGCGCTTTCTTGTCACAATTCATATTAACTCCTAAACTTTATTATTTAGCTCCCTAAATCATTTCCCTATCCCCTACTATGCAAAAAAATATAGAATCCCAAAAATATTAAATATCCCTTCCTTGGCACTATAGCCATATTCTTCTAAGTCTGGGAGGCAGTAGTCCATTTGGGGCTCCTACTAACCCATCCGCCTCTTGACTAGAGTTAGTCTGACATCTGGTCACACTAACAACCATTCCCCCTCAAACCTAACCTTACAAGACCCATGTTCCGCCCTTATCCTAAAGTCCCACATTTAAATATTTGACCCGCTTGCTCATAATCCCGTAAACCCACTTTCCTAAAGTTTTCCCCCCGCCGAATTAAATAATTAATAAAAGCGTCGTGGGCCTCGTCCCTTATCCTTCTGCCGCCTTCTATGTTCCGTCGTCTGTCCGATTGCCCGCGCCCTAGATCTACGATGGGCGGGTCTTTTCCCCCTCCAAACCTGTCGATGGTTAGCGTCTGGGAGATTGGCGGCTTTCCCGTCGTACTCCCGCCACGCGTCACCCTCTCGACTGTGGCGGAGCCCCCTCCTCCCAAACCACCTGTGCACAAAAGCGGTGCGCCATGAAACCGGATACCGCTTCCCCCTGCGTAACGTAAGCGCTACGTCACCCTGCCACGTCAGCCCGCTGACATCATCCGCCGTACTGGGTCCCACCGCTAACGTCATGCTAACGTCACCACCGAGAAAGGCGCGAAAGGTGAAATCGCTGCTTAGGAAGCCCGAAATAAAAATCAAGGGTAGTTTTTGATGCGCGATTAGCGCTTAGCGCTAATCACGCATCACTAAGAAAAAATAGCCAAAATGGAAAGCCTCAGTCTAGCGCAGGTTTGCAGCAGTTATTTTTGCCCGAAAGAAGCAGAAAAGAGTGAATTGACCAGTTAAAGAGTATCAGAGGAGATGAAGCCAAATTTCATGTCAAAGAGTATCAGAATGCGGCAAAGTGTATCAGTGAAGATATTTTTTTCAGCGCTCAAAGCGGATAAACATTAAAGAGCCCTCCAGCAAAGTCAACAAAACAGTAGAAACCATTTAAAGGCTCTCAAATCACAGTTAATGCACATCAAAGTCACATGAGATCAATGGACCAAAGCCCAAAGCACAGTGATTGCAGATTGGATAGCAAAGCTACCAAAGGACGCTCCATAGCCTCATTTTTGATGCAGTTGCCCCTAGCGCAACATTTAAAAGATATTTTCTATTACTTGCAAGAGAAGTTAGGTTAATTGCAGTTATTTCCTCAGATCTTCTATCAGATCTATTTTTGTAGATATTTTGCCTATAAATACAGCCCTGAACAATGTAATAAGGGTTGGTTGGTTGTATCTCTCATTTTAGACTTCCGCTGTAAATGTTAAGAGCTTCTGTAATCAAAGATTGCTGGAATGTTTGCATCTGAACTGGCTAGTTGTGCTTTTAATGGCTGAAGAGCTTGATATGGAATTATCATGCTTGCTCATGGTCCAATAAGTCTTTCCTCCCTCTGTTTATCAGCTTATATGTATTTGTATCATCTATATATCATAATCTAAGTTGCAGGAAGAAGGAATAGTTCAGAGCTGGTTTTCATGCCCTCTGTGCTCAATTCTTGTAACTTTTCTATGTTTTCCTCAGAATTAGTGATGAATATGCATACTTAATTGAACATGTTTAAGCTATTTCCTTCATTATATGAGTGTTGTCTAGGAAACTCTTCATTGCTCCTATTTAGCCTTCATCCACTTCCCCTCTTTGGCTGGATGAGAGATTCTTAACTGCCTCTCATCCCCTAACCTCCATTTCATCTTTGTTTCCAGCATTAATCATTGTGCCATGTGTAGCTATCCTGCTCCATATTCCCCTCTTCTACCAAAGAAAACACATCCATCAGTTCACATTCATGGACTCCATGCCCAATGGTTTGAACTTCTTACACTTTACATGCCAACTCTGCTTGAATAGATCAACCATCCCACCAAACTCAAACAAAACCCATGAGCATCATATCTAGCCTAAAATCATCCCTTAAACAAAGCTAAATCCCAAAAGAGAGAGCCCTCTCTGACTGCTGGTAGGCTAGGACCTACAGTCAAAAGCTTGGTTTGTAGTTACCTCGGTCGTATTCCCTTGGGAGTCAAAGGGAACAACCTGAGTGCTAACATAATTAGCGACTCCGCTGGGGAGCTCGATCATCTGTTTATTACTGTAAATCCCCATTTTTGACCAATTTTCCTTTCAAATAATTCTTAAACTTGTTTTGAAAAATCCCAAAAAATCTCAAAATATTTTGTTTCTTATTGCATATTTACCTCTAATCTGTGTGGTGGACAGAGATCAGGACCTTCAAAGTTAATTTATTTATCCACCTGACGACTCCACATAATCCTCATAATAAAGACTCCGCTGGGGAAATGAACCCAAAAGAAACATATGAGCAGATCAGGCTTTTGACCTAGATTACTATCCATGAGGTCATGTTCTTTCTCTTCCATAAAATTTTGATGTGTATATTGTATTTTAAAAATGATTTTAAATTAGATTTTTATGATTTGCCTTTTGAAAATGTTGAGGAAAGCCCTCCTTGCACGTTAGAACAACAGCCTTTAAATGCTGCTGAAAATCATCATACAGCCAAGGAGGAAACAAATGTCGAAGCCAATCAGTTTATCCTTGTTCATATCAAGCCCATTCAGCGAATTCCTGTACATAATCTCGTGCCTTGGAAGGTTCCTAACAGATATAAGCCTCTTGTTTTGCCTCTCGTGCTTAATCTTCTGCCCAAAAATCATCCTGAGTACTCCCAAGATTTGATGGAGAGAATGGTATTACTACGCAAAAGCATATCCAAGCCTTTGAAGACTATCTTAATATATTTGAAGTGGAGGACGAGGATGTTAATATCAGGCTGTTTGCCCTTTCTTTGCATAGTGAAGTTAGGACTTGGTTTAAAGCATTGCCTGAGGCTAGCATCTCTAATCTTCAGCAGTTTTCCAAGCTCTTCCTTGATAGATGGATGATCAAACTTAATTTCCTCTTGCTCATTGAATAATATAATCAGTTAGAAAGACATCCAAATGAATCTGTTCAGCAATTTTTTGATCGATTCAATCAAGTTTATCATTCTATGCCTTTGAATATTAGACCTCCCCCTGATTTAGCTCTATTGCATTATCCAAGAGCTTTTGATCCGGAAATTGAGTTCCGTTTGAGAGAAAGATGTCCGTCCACTTTGAAACAGATGCAGGACATAGCTGGGGACGTGGAAGCAAATCTGAAGATGAGAGATGAGATGTGCAAAACAGAGAAAGAAGAAAGACTTCATAGTTTAATGCAAAAGTCAGAGGAAATGATGTAACCGATCACAATGAAAGTGGATTGTTTAGAGCACCAGAACGGATCTGTTTTGCAAGAGGAAAGTAGTGATATTCACGAACAAACCTACCACAAATCAGATGACATATTCATACAACCATATGTGAAGGAGCAGTCTCCTGATATACTATATGAATATAATAGCTTCTCTTCTTTCAACGGTTTGCCAAAATACGATGAGTATGATGATGATTATACGCCTAATGACCAAATCAGCCTTACAGAGGAGTCAAAGCCTATTTGGCAGAAATCACAGTTCAGGATCAGCAGCCTAAAATCAATGATCAGCGTGTCTATCTCAACTATGAAGTAAAGGAGGAAAGCGCAGAAAATTTTGATTTCAGCGAAGGAACTTTACCTTTCTGTGTTGATTCTTTTCAATTTATTAAGGAGAACTATCATGCAGTTAATAAGCAAGTATAAGCAAGTGTTGATATTGATCATCTGGAGGAAGCCCAAATCATTGTTCAAAATATATTGCCTCTAGTTTTGCAGCCCCAAAGAGCCATCGAATATCAAATTGAGGAATATTTGAAAGCGGCTGTTCGTGACCAAGTGATCCAAGTGGATCCCCTGCCTCTTTGTTTTCAGCCATCTGAGTTTTTCGAAGAAGAAGAGGAGCAGCCTACGAAGATCAGTCAAGGGCCATATGAGCCTGTTTGTAATAAATTGCAAATATCAGTTCATGTTTTATATGATTCATGTAGGGTGTTGATAAAGTAAAGAAGTGCTCTTCTCCATTAGCAGGTTGTGTGCCTCAATATCAAAATGTTGATGATATCCAGTTTCCAAGGCATGATAGTGATCCTAAACTTTTGTACAGTTCTTCAATTCAGCCCAGCAATTGTATATATATGTTGCAGGACCCTTTTGTACAGTTTCTTGTTTCAGCAAAGAAGGTCACCAGTTTTATGATCTTCTCAAAAGTTAACAAAGTTATATCTGATGGAAAGATCTCCATTTTTAGCACCAGCAAGCACAAACAACAAAGCTCACCGATGTTTATAATGCTTAAATGGCTACACTGGCTATTTGATTTCACCTAACAGCAAAGTAAGCGCTGATTAGAGTAGGTAGGTAGGATTTCAGTTTTCTGTTTGGATAGCAAGCTTGTTACAGTTGAAGCCCGAAGTGAAGGCCCTAAGCTCTTCAAGTCTGCTGTCATGTTCATAAATAAACAGCTGGCAAAGGGAAGTTTTTAGAGTACAGCAACAACTAAAGATTAAGGCATTCTGACCTGTTGTTTTTGACTTTTCGCAAGGAAACGCCATCCCCAAGTGGAGCCACTGTTAGCCTCCTGCTCATAGCAGGTATTCATCTTTCATGATTGACATTTCTACATGCCAAATATGTCATACTTTGCATGCTGCAATGTTCCATATTTGCTACTGAGGCCAAAGAAGTGTACATGAGAGTGTGTTAGTCTAAGTGCCACTGCTGTATTCTAATTTGTATGAGTTATTCCATTTTTGAAGAATTTTCAGTTAAAGGGAGGTCCAAACAACTTAATCTTGGTCTCCCTAGGTTTCAATTTCCTGTTGTAGAATATAGAAAATCATTATCTGTCCAAAAAGCTTAATCTTGGCAGATTCTTAGATAGGTAGAGAAGCAAGGGTGCTCAACAGCCTAATCTGAGCCCCTGGATGAAATAAGTATAGATGTAGATAGGAGGACAATAAAAAGAAAAATTTGAAACGCTGGGTTTGCTAGTTCAAATGCACCCAAACCAAAAGAAGAAAAAATGCTAGGTAAGTAGGCTGGGTAAGTAGTTTTGTGGTTGCATAAATTAGGCTTGTGATCCATTTCATGTTTTCAAGTGTCATATCCGTTCACATCTCAAGCATAAGGCAGTTTTCAATTTGAAGGAGCTCAAGCGAGGCATGTCTAACTTCCCCTTCTTCCTCTTTCCTCAAACACTCACTAACTTCCCCTAAAGAGGTCAAGGTCTGCTTGATATCTCTTAGTCTCATCATTTTTCATATCAATTGCCTTGGTAAAGATCTGCTTTACTCAAGGAATGATCATACTTCCGCTACACGTCCTATTTCCCCTTTATAGCCTAAGAGTTACACACTTAGTGATTTCTTGTCACAATTCATATTAACTCCTAAACTTTATTATTTAGCTCCCTAAATCATTTCCCTATCCCCTACTATGCGAAAAAAAATATAGAATCCCAAAAATATTAAATATCCCTTGGCACTATAGCCATATTCTTCTAAGTCCAGGAGGCAGTAGTCCATCTAGGGCTCCTACTAACCCATCCGCCTCCTAACTGGAGTTAGTCTGACATATGGTCACACTAACAACCATTCCCTCTCAAACCTAACCTTACAAGACCCATGTTCCGCCCTTATCCTAAAGTCCCACATTTAAATATTTGACCCGCTCGCTCATAATCCCGTAAACCCACTTTCCTAAAGTTTCCCCCCCCGCCAAATTAAATAATTAATAAAAGCGCCGTGAGCCCCGTCCCTTATCCTTTCGCCGCCTTCTCTGTTCCGCCGTCCGTCCGGTTGCTCGCGCCCTAGATCTACGATGGGCGGCGGGTCTTTTCCCCCTCCGAACCTGTCGATGGTTAGCGTCTGGGAGATGGGCGGTTTTCCCGTCATACTCCCACCACGCGTCACCCTCTCGACTGTGGTGGAGCCCCCTCCTCCCAAACCACCTGTGCACAAAAGCGGTGTGCCATGAAACCGGATACCGCTTCCCCCTGCGTAACGTAAGCGCTACGTCACTCTGCTACGTCACCCTGCTACGTTACCCTGCCACGTCACCCTGCCACGTCACCCCGCTGACGTCATCCGTTGTACTGGGTCCCACCACTGACGTCATGCTGACGTCACCGCCGACAAAAGGCGCGAAAGGTGAAATCACTGCTTAGGAAGCCCGGAATGAAAATCAGGGGCAGTTTTTGATGCGCGATTAGCGCGTAGCGCTAATCGCGCATCGCTAAGAAAAATGGCCAAAATGGAAAGCCTCAGTCCAACACAGGTTTGCAGCAGTTATTTTTGCCCGAAAGAAGAAGAAAAGAGCGAATTGACCAGTTAAAGAGTATCAGAGGAGATGAAGCCAAATTTCATGTCAAAGAGTATCAGAATGCGGCAAAGTGTATCAATGAAGATATTTTTTTCAGCGATCGAAGCGGATAAACATTAAAGAGCCCTCCAGCAAAGTCAACAAAATAGTAGAAACCATTTAAAGGCTCTCAAATCACAGTTAATGCACATCAAAGTCACATGAGATCAGTGGACCAAAGCCCAAAGCACAGTGATTGCAGATTGGACAGCAGAGCTACCAAAGGATGCCCCATAGCCTCATTTTTGATGCAGCTGCCCCCAGCGCAGCATTTAAAAGATATTTTCTATTACTTGCAAGAGAAGTTAGGTTAATTGCAGTTATTTCCTCAAATCTTCTATCAGATCTATTTTTGTAGATATTTTGCCTATAAATACAGCCTTGAACAATGTAATAAGGGTTGATTGGTTGTATCTCTCATTTTAGACTTCCGCTATAAATGTTAAGAGCTTCTGTAATCAAAGATTGCTGGAATGTTTGCATCTGAACTGGATGGTTGTGCTTTTAATGGCTGAAGAGCTTGATATGGAATTATCGTGCTTGCTCATGGTCCAATAAGTCTTTCCTCCCTCTGTTTATCAGCTTATATGTATTTGTATCATCTATATATCATAATCTAAGTTGCAGGAAGAAGGAATAGTTCAGAGCTGGTTTTCATGCCCTCTGTGCTCAATTCTTGTAACTTTTCTATGTTTTCCTCAGAATTAGTGATGAATATGCATACTTAATTGAACATTTTTAAGCTATTTCCTTCATTATATGAGTGTTGTCTAGGAAACTCTTCATTGCTCCTATTTAGCCTTCATCCACTTTCCCTCTTTGGCTGGATGAGAGATTATTAACTGCCTCTCATCCCCTAACCTCTATTTGATCTTTGTTTCCAGCATTAATCATTGTGCCATGTGTAGCTATCCTGCTCCATATTCCCCTCTTCTACCAAAGAAAACACATCCATCAGTATTGGTTACTAACCACATCGATCATATATACATAATCCAGCTGACCTCACTGGGGCCACATCTGCATGATCATTTTAGATAATTATTTTTGGATGTTAAAAATAGAAAAAAAAATGAAAATATCAATAAATTGACCAAAATGTGAAGTTTTACCTATAGCACCCATTGCATCCCAGGAGGCAGTGGCATGTCCGGATCTCCTGTGTAGTCCATCCCTACATACGTAAAGTCTTTGATCATGATGATCTAGTTGTCCATCCACTTGAAGAATTCAAGAGTAAATTTGATTATTGGTGCTTCGCCACCTCCATGGCTTGCCATAAGTGTACCCCATTTTAGCATGCGAGGGTCATGAGGCCCTATTCTCTCTACAACCACCTGTGGAGCCAAAAGAGGAATCCACTCTAAAGAAAATGAAATAACGAAGGCACCATACCCAATTTTTTTGAGTTTGTTCATTCTGACCCTAGTTAGTTTCCCTTTCATATTGGCAACTACAACCTCACTCCAGTTAAATATGGTACCCTAAAAAAATCCACAACAGTTTGCATCTTAGCCTTCATGAGCAAATGTAAAGCTACACTACCACACAACTGTGCAACAGTAAACCCGATGGATTTGAAAGGAATTTGTGCCATGGTCTTGATATCAATCCATCCATCTTTGAGAGTGGCCCCATATGTACATTATTGTATCAAATAGGTAACATTGGTATTGTGTTATGTACCTAAGGGGGGTAATATGGGGTACCGAGGGAGGTACCCAAGGTAATAATATAATAATGGGATGGGCCATAGTAATAAATAAGGTGGTTAACCCATGTCATGTAAGGGACCACAA
>APFE030871789.1:0-27800 GCA_000404065.3 Pinus taeda
TCAAAGTACTCAGTACAATCCATGAGATGTGATTAGATGTGTCGATGTCGAACATGTCATGGAATCCTTCGATCGAAGGTCAATGATGCAACCTATCGTCGAAGACGAGAAACCTGCAATTGAGGCATGCAGATCCCAAGGTACTAGCGATTTCTAGATCATCTTTCTAGATAAAGAGCTAAAGTTGATAGAAAGCGATTCGTCGTAGACAAGCCCACAACACAAAATCATAGATCAAGTTCGAAGAAATTTAGTTGCAAGGACTGACTCAGGGATGGTCAAGATGGATGACAGATATTTTTGCAGATGAATGGCTTATTCGCACTGACCTCTTGAACACATAACGACACAACAGATGGTTTGGTAGCGATTTACTCAAAGTTAATTCCCAGAAACCAGGTGAAGACTTTCAATGTGGTTTGATCAACTGTTAGGCAAAGGATTTTCCAACCTAGGTGAATGAAAGTGTCGTGTTCAAGAGTGGTTACAAAGTATGACAAAGAGGCTCATTTTTCTCTCTTTTCCCCCACCATTTCTGGCAAGTACCTCTTTATTTTTTACAAGCTTGAGGAGGATAACATGTGCTTGATTATAAGCTCATCCTTCGGATGAGTCCAACTTAGTTTAAATTCAAACCCTAAGAAGGAGTGGTCCATTCCTGTTTGTAATTGAACAGGTCCTTTACTGTCGAAATTTAACGAGTCCAGTATAGGAGAAACTCGGTGTTTTTCATTTTTAGAGAGTCTGAAAAAACTTAGAAGACTCCAGGGTTTACTTTTTCGTAAATTTGTGCCTCCCAAGCCTGAAAACATATAAAATAATACTTGAGAGAACCACTTGATCTTTTACGATTAAGGAGTACTTTTCGTAATTAGTGCCTCTGATCCGAAAAAGTAAAAAGGCGATCAATGACACGTCGTTTTATGACCAATATCGAATTTGAAATGACAAAAACTCAGCAATATTTTCGTGTTTTTACGGCCAGAAAAGGGCTGTAAGAGGACCGTCTTTTTAGTTCCGTTTTGACGAGCTTAAAAAGAAAAACTCGGCAATCTTTTCATGTTTTAGGAGTCAGAAAAGAGCTTAAAGGTGACTCTAATGGTTTTTTGTTGAAAATGATTGATTTTGCCTGAAAATCCATTATCCTGAACAAAAACTCAAACATTACTCATACATGTTTAATAATAGGTAAAAATGTCGCAAAAAACACCTTTTTAAAGTGAAACATAAACAAATTTAGAATTTATTTACACAAAAAACTTCTAAAAAGGACTTTTTACCATTCATTTTTACCATTTTAGATTTGGGTGAGAAAAAAGGGCTTTTTACTAGAAACTTCCCGTGAAGATTGTGGAAAATCTGTCCGTCGGAATCGAACGCCGTCTCCTCCAGGTAATCCACATCATCCTACTCTTCATTTTTGTCCGTTTGAAATTGTTTTTTAGGGTTTAATTTTTATTTTTAGGAGGTTTTTAGGTTTGAAAACCCACACGCGGGGGCCCGCAGGTTTACCACAGGGGACCTGCATACCCCGACTTTTTTGTAATGGGCAAAAAGTCGGGGGTATGCACCTGCCGTGAAGGCAAGGTGCGGACCCCATGCACTGTCCCTAACAAGGGGGTGCGTACCCTGCACATAGGTTTATAAAAACCTAACTAACTCAAAAAATACCCAATGAAATCAATTTTTCATATTCTAATTCGCCTTTTTACTTGATTGTAGGATAAACATCATGCTTGATTGGCGAGAATGGGAGCACGAGGATGTGGACCTCGCCGCGATGAATCATCAACTTTTGATCGATGCATTGAAGGCATGTGGCTTGTACAAGTTCTTGGCCATACTTGGCATGAGGGCCCAGGTGGACTTTTTGCAGTGGCTGGTTGATAGATGGAGTATACAGGACCAGTGGAGTCGCCATTTTGTCACGCAGAATGAGTCGAGGTTGTGGACAAGATCGACCTTCCTAATATCTAAAGATATCTAGTGACAAGCAAGCCAATCAAAAACTATCTTTCTCTAAATATGCAATTAAAAGTAAGGCAAACAAGTGTTTTAGGGCTACCTTGGGTCTAATGCAAGTTTCTGGAAGTCTCGCTCCCTTGCTCCAAATGAGCTTCCTTGAAGTGTAATTCTGTAAACACAAACAAGCAAACCAAATTAAATAGCACCTGAAAAGCCAATATCATAAATCATATTCATCATAATGATCAAGGAGATTATGAAACAAACCACATAAGACAATTTGTTGAGAAAAATGAATCTGATTGTATTAATTCAAATGAAGAAGAACTTTACAACCTGTGCCTTGATGTTGTACAAGCTCCTCCCAGGGTCCGACAAGAAGTCTCCTCTACTTTGACAAGCTTCACTCACTTCCCAATGAAACCAAAAGGTATGTGATCTCTCCTCTCAAGTTTAACTAGGAAGTCCCAATTCCATCAGCATTTACCCTCAAAAATGTTCAGCTTCTAACCTCTCCAACAACTGACCCAATGCCTTAATTTGTAGTGCAATGGAGGGAAGTTACTAGGTCCTCCTTCAAAGGGATAAAGCCCTCCTTCAAAGGGATAGCTCCTCCTATCAAGGGATTAGATCCTTCTCTTTTGGGATGCATGAACCACCTTGGAGCGAACAATCCACGTCAAAATCCTTCTAGAAACATCTAGAATTAACCCAAAAATGAGTTTTTTAGGATAAACTTGCGCCTTTTTGATTTTTACAGGGGTACGCACCCACCCCTTTACAGACAGAGCGTGCAGGTACGCAGGTAATATGAACAAACGGTGCGGGTCCGCAGGTAAAAGTAGGAGAAAGTGCGGAACCAGAGTAATATTGATTTTCAATGTCTTTCTCTCATTTGCAAAGCTTGACATGAAGATTTAAGGTCTGAGACTTGCTTAGGAGGCTAGTATAAGTGATGATAGACCCATACTGACTGCAAATAATCATGATGACGATATTTTTGTGTAATAGGCAAAATTCAGGATTGAATTCTTCAAGTGATCCTTCTCCTTTCTTGAGTTTGGATATTGTGAGAATATGAAAACTTGTAATCCCTATCAAACCTTCACACAACCAAGAGCTCTGATATGAAATTTGATCCAAAAATTGAAATGAAGGTATTATTGAACAAATTGCAAGTTACTTTGTGTATTCTTATGCAATGGATCGAAATTGTGAAAACACATTAACTTGATAAACATTTCCAGCAAAAGAAAAGAATGGAGACTAGAAATGGAAGAAAGAAAAATAAGACAAGTTGATAATGGAGTTCAGCCCTCCTAGGCTGCATCTCTAGCTCTGCTTCCAGTGTGACCGCTTTATTAAGATGCTCAAATGCTCAGTTACATCTATTTACAAGCTCCAACTTGTAAAAACAATGCTTCCAATGCACTAAGAAGACCCAGAAACCCCTGTTTTGGCTTTTGAAATACTCAATTTGGCCTCCAAATGGCCGAATTAGGCCAAACATACTCTCTACCTGCAACTTAAAACAAAATAGCCCTGTAAACTATTTAATAAAACCCACATAGGTGTGCTGGTCGGGTGCGTTGGTTATAATGGTGGAGGTCAGGTGTTCAATCCATAAAAAGTTCATTTTGTTGAGTGATATGAGGGGGGTTGAATTATTTTGATAAACCTTAAGTGTGATATGGTGGCATGGTCCATGGACCCGCCACCATTTTTAACCCATATGCCATCTGCCAGATATATTTGGTGACTCTGTTAGCATATTTCGTGGGGATATTATGGGCTCCCACCATATCCCTTACCCCCAAAATTGGCATAGACATTCTTTAAATAACATATTTCCACCATTGTTTAACAAGAACCTTTGGTGGCCTAACGATGAGGCATATGATTTGTAAGCAGCAAGTCAAGAAGTCCAATCTCATCCCCTCTAGTTTAGTTGGTAATAACTTTTATGATCAGTCATAGGGTTATGTGGTGACTTAGAATTGGTCCATGTGTCTCCCTCTAACTGGGCCACGTGGCTCAATTCCATTGGTCCACATCCACCAACTAGACAATGACACTTGTCGAAACTTAAGGGTGCCATGTGTCGACGAGAACCATGAATCTTGACTTTGATCACAAGCATTGATCGTTGAATTTTTTCTCTGTTTGAACCTAAAATTTGACCTTGCATAAATTTTGCATACGATGTATGGTTTCACCCATTCAAGTTGTGTTGGAATCAGAGCAATGGGCACTACACATTGAGCTTGGTTTCATCTGCCTTTGAGAGCTTTGAATTTTGAGCATCTTCTGAAACTTTGAGCATCTTTTAGATCCTCCAGATCATCGATGAAGAATCATCTCTAGGTAAACCAAGGTGAGCTTGAAGGATGGCAAAGGAAAAAGGTTAGAGCCCTAAGACATCTAACTTCAATGACAAAGGTGGGAAACTTCAATAGTCAAAGGAAAGGGTAACCTTCAATAGTCAAAGGAAAGGGTAAGGGATTTATATATTAAACTTCCTTTCAATTCGAGTATGGTACCCTTATATAGATTTGCCATAGCTTATGTACTCAAGAATCCTATAAAATATCCCAGTCTACCCATCTAACACTATCTCAAAATAACAGCTCAAAATTATTATTTATGCTCAAAATTTGTTCAAGCTAGTTTTATCATTAATCTCCAACAAAATGGAAATGAGAGAGGCACTCTCCTTATATAAACAAAATTTCCTTCACATAACAAGTGTAACACTATGTTCTTTACTAAAATTATCAGAAAATAGAAGTGGCCGAAGTTAAATAATGTAGAAAAATATGGTGAATTGCGTAAATGACCCATTTACCAACCTCAACACTAGATCGTCCCTAAAACATAGTCCAAAAATTAGCGAAATATCCATATGTATGGGTATAGGATGGCTAGGCCAATTGTGCCTTCCTCTAGTGTGCTAAAGAGCCTCAAATTATTGAATACATGATCAAGCAAGGGTCCAAGGCTAGGATATCGCAATAACTAAATCTCATTAGTGAGGAAGTGGTTAAAACAAGAATTAACCACCTCTAGATGTGTTATAACATTCCCATAGACATGAGACATCACATGGAGTATTGTGTGCATAATGGTACATAAGTCTCCCCATATACAGTGTTTATAAAAATAAAGTATTTTCGTTAATGCCACATCATCATTCAAATAATATAGTAACTTTTAAACAACCTCTGAGAGGCATCTAAATTGGAAAGAATTGTGAAAATGAATTATTATGTAGCAAGAGATTCAAGTTTCAAATCCGCATAACTTACCCATCTTTACGGAAGTGGCACAAACAAGAACCTATGGGTTATAATGGTAGCAGTCAGAGTTAACCTCTTGTCATGTAATTATGAGACTAGACCAATTTTCAATTCCTCTATCCTATAACCATCATAAGTAACTACAACCATCTCTAAAATGTGCTCCAATGTCCTAATAAGCAACCTACATGTTGCCTAATGGGGAATAAACATTTCAATATGTGAGAAGTGCATCCAACTAGGTATGAAGTCTCTCTTAGAGTGATGCATGCCACATGTGTGATGATGTGGCATCCTTGTAATCATTTGGTGCATTGTCATGGATCCAAATGTCATGACATGTATCTCAAGAAAATATCGTAGATCCCAATCTCATCAAGTATGGTTAAAAGTACGTATATGTATCCCATTATGATGTCATGGATGCCAAGGCATGCTAAATGGATCACAATGCAAATTTATCACTTGATGTGGTGCGTCCAACTTCTTGGTATGCCATACGGTGTCCTACTCTTGTTGATTTCATAGAAAAAAACATAACAAGGGTTACTTTTATATTTTCCTAAGTATTCTTGTGGCGGATCAACAACTAGGCCTTATAGGTGTGTCAAGTTCTAAGACAAATTGTGTTCTCTACGTCCCTAAGTAAAATATAGGAAATGTGATGGAAAGTCATGGAAAAGGAAGGGGGAAGAATTCATGAAGTGAATTTTAAAGTCTTGTAATTATGTGAAGGTTTTACATTTATGATCATGTAGGTTTCAAGAGCTATACATTTTTCATATATAAGCCCTTAAGGAGGGAACTTACCATAGACCTACCTTTCCTCATAACTATTTCTTTCTACCATTTTATGCCTTTTTCTTTAAGCATTCATCTCATTCAACAAGTCCACTTTTTTAGATAGTGGTAAGAAACCTAGGGATTAGGGGTAATGGCCTCAAAGCAAGTAATATGTTGAAAATTCAAAAGTGCTAAAGAGGTGCACTTGAATTTTCCCTCATATGTATTGTTTGGTAGCCTATAATAGGGTGGATGTTAATTTTAAAAGAACAAAAGGAAGCCTCAACCAATGAGATGAGGTATATCAACACTATGCTTATTTTTATTGTATTTAAGGTTGGGATCTACTTGTGTTTAAACTTGTGACTGCAAGAGCATGGAACCCTTCGAGAAGTAGAACAATGATATATTTTCAATGATCGATGAGAATGATATGGATGTGTGGAATATAGAAACATACATTACTTTTCATTGGAATGAATGCCCATATTCATATTTGTTATCCTCTAATTGATCTAAATAGTTGTGAATGATTTATAAGTCACTACCATACATATGCTTCACATAGGGAAACAACTTATGACTAAATAGGAAGGTACTCATATATTCTTGTAGAGGTCCTAAGTGGATCCAAACAAGTAGTAAATGAAAGATAAGGCAGACCCCAAGAATCCATTAATGATCAAATCATCACCATATGCTTGGAAAAACGAATTTTATATATTTGGATGCAATTTGAAGAAGGGGAAACATATAAATGGGAA
Source organism: Pinus taeda (assembly GCA_000404065.3). Lineage (NCBI taxonomy): Eukaryota > Viridiplantae > Streptophyta > Pinopsida > Pinales > Pinaceae > Pinus > Pinus taeda. The sequence goes on from APFE030871789.1 coordinate 6,809, forward strand.
AGAGAACAAGGTATGAGAAAGCCAATATCATGGGGACGAAAGAGGAAAATAGAGACATGACAAGTGACCATAGGGAGAGGTAGAAGAGAGAGGACAACCCAGATGTGGGTGAATGGAAATCCCTCTCCCACCCTAACCCCCTTATCCACAAACTAATACAACACAATACAAGATGCAATAATACAAGAGGTATGAGAGGAAGGACACCAAATACACCTGATGCAATATTATAAGAGGTATGAGAGTATGGATGCCAAATACACTTTGATCCAATCATACAAAAGGTATGAGAGGAGAGACTAAATGCTAGGGAACAAAATGGAAGATTTTGTTGAGGATGGAATGATCATTTCACAAATACAAGAGATATATAGACACACATTTATGAATTTCCATTGTATGGGTGTTGTTACTTATATAAGCTATGAAGTACCTTTCTAGGTGTATGTTAGGAGGTTTTTGTGGCATTTAGTTTCCTTTAGGTCTTCAAATTTCATGGGGAAGCCTTGAGAGTGAGAGCTAATTGTGGGAGATAGAGCCTATCCTAAGGGGCATCCAAACTCAGGTGAGATACAATCCTTGTGACAACATCGTTATTAGGTCTATAGTTCTGGCATCATTCTTTCATTCAAAATTTAAAATAATCCTAACTAAAATCAAACCTTTCAAAAAAATCAAATATAATTTTGAAACTCTCTAAAAATTTATAATATCATAATTTTAACGAATTTTATTTTAAATGTTTATATATTATAACCTTTTAAATATATAATGTAATTACATAAAACTATTAAAAAAAATATTAAAAATCTTTTGAAATTAAAAATAACAATTTATAATATTAAATTTTCAATTTTAATGAATATTACTCCAATCAGATATATAATTTTAATATATATTTTATTTATTTTTAAGTCGAAAACAAATATTCATTTTAAATTTAATAAGATTAAATATCGAACCATTCAATTATTTAAAAATATTAAACCAAATCGAAATTAAAAATAACAATTTTATAATATTAAAATTTCAATTTTAATTAATGTTACTCCCAAACAAAAACACACACACATACTGGAAATTATCTAAAACTGGAAATTCGTTTGGGTGGAAAGGGTATTTGAACATTTTGGGTGGTCCAAGCGAGATACAAGTTATTGCATCAGTCGTGCCGACATCTAAACGTAAGCCCATCAGAGATAGACTAAATCCAGCTACGACCCCACCAGGTTCCGTCAATGCTCCATCTAGGTGTAGCCTTAACGATTTCACGGGTGCAGAATGCGACACACAAACACTTTTGGAGGAAGACGTGGTCAGTATTTGGCGTTCAGATGGTGCATATTCAGATTCGTCTATATTTGAGATTAAACATTAAACGCTGTAGTTTTAATTCTATTGTGTTTTATTTTCATTGATACTTTGTATAGGTAACCATATTAAATTATTTCAATTATTTGTTTTTAGGTAATCGATATCATTTGATTTAATGTTATAATAGTATCTATATTAATGTGTTATTAGTCCCTGCTCCTTCAGGGCTGGAAGGGACTATAGTAATCGATTTGTAGTCCCTGCATTAGTTTGACGCGATTATCAATAACGACAGTTTAATTTAATGCAAAGTATTTTGATATGACACATTAATCAATACATTTTAACTAATGAACTAAATCTCCGTCTTATTTGGCCTCAAATCGAGGTATACGGACTCAAAAGTTAGGAAAAAGTTCGGACAAGTGCAAGTGATTAAAACAACCTGTCACCTGCATGAAGTAATGCTATCTTTGCATTAGCATTAGTTTGCTAACATTTAATGTTAAGGAAATGTTATGGCGTATCTTCTTTGAATGCCAAAGTAAGTGTATTTTTGTTAACAATTAGACACATGTTATGCCATATATGTGTCAATCTTGATAATTGACAGATCTTTGGAATAGGTGTCAATCAGCTAGCCCAAGCCCCTGTAGGGCAGTTGAATCCCGGGTGATATGAATCAATGCGTGAAAGAAATGCCGCTATGACTGGGATTGGAACGGGTCCATCTCGAACTGTTCCTCGATCTTGATCTACTGCGGGTGGAGACGCTAGTTCAACTACAGAACGCTTATTCTCTGCATATTTGAACTCACCGTCCCCATTTTTGTTATCTTCACATATGGCCAGTCCAGGATCATACTGTTCCTCTTCTACAGACAGAGAGGTCAAACGCAGCATCTGGGTGCAAAGCTTGCACAGGTGATGATTTTAGTGCCTGCAATAAAATCTAGAATAGAATCATCTTAATCTAATCAAGAACACAATTATATAATGGTCATTTTAATAAATGATACTCAGTTCAATTCAATCTTACTTATCCATGGTTGTGTCCTTGGACTCTTGAGCTTTCTCTTGAGCCTGATGAGCAGTTTCGCCTGTCTTTTGTTTAGCACTCTCCATAGTCTCTTCACCTCCAACCTTCAGGCTAGAAGCCAGGTTGCTATCCTCTGTGCTACTACCTAGGGGTAGAGGTATCTGGAGCGGTTGCCTTAGATGGAGCTCCTTTGCACCTTTAACAGTCACAACGGCTCCATCTGCTAGCATTACCTTCTTCAATATTCCAGCTTCAACATCATGCTGGAGAAAAGGAAACCATTATCATCATAAACATTGAATTATAAACTTTCATTAATATCAGAAACCCTAAATTTAGAAATTGTTGCATTACAAACGGTGTCAGACTAAATTTCAAACTCAGGGCGTCAGTTGATGCAAAGTTCATGTAGCCGCAGCCAGATTTGAGAACAATAGTAACTGTAATGTTGCTTAAGACAGATTAAAAGGAACATTGGCATCTTCATGACTTGGAAAGCATTAAACGATTTTCTTCCAGTGCAAGGTCTGTAAGCTGTAATAATCAGAATCTTAAGCTTTGATATTTTAACAGTTTCTGCATAGGTCTGATTCTTTGTTGTTGGGATGTAATTTTGCTGTAAAAAAATATTAATTTGACTTATGTAAAGTATAAATGAGAACCGAGTTGTATGCTAGAGAGCAATTTCATATGACATAAGACCGATTTACATCGCAAAAAGATTATGTTATAATACCATGCCATTCCAGGATCATACTGTTCCTCTTCTACAGACAGAGAGGTCAAACGCAGCATCTGGGCGTAAAGCCTGCACAGGTGATGATTTTAGTGCCTGCAGTAAAATCTAGAATAGAATCATCTTAATCTAATCAAGAACACAATTATATAATGGTCATTTTAATAAATGATACTCAGTTCAATTCAATCTTACTTATCCATGGCTGTGTCCTTGGACTCTTGAGCTTTCTCTTGAGCCTGATGAGCAGTTTCGCCTGTCTTTTGTTTAGCACTCTCCACAGTCTCTTCACCTCCAACCTTCAGGCTAGAAGCCAGGTTGCTATCCTCTGTGCTACTACCTAGGGGTAGAGGTATCTGGAGCGGCTGCCTTAGATGGAGCTCCTTTGCACCTTTAATAGTCACAACGGCTCCATAGACTAATTCTTTAGAAGTGGAACAATCCAATTCTATGACCAAAAGAAAGACAGTAGAATTACCTGGCTACGTAGGCTGCATTTCCAATTAGCGCAAACAGGAACGTCAATAGATTTTCTGTCCCAGGTGGTGGCCTTGCTCCTGCTTCTGGAACTTGCTGCATCTAGTGGAACTACTCGCTTTTATTTTGCACCTGAAATGCCAGACTGTTTGGTATACACCTAAGATGGCCGCCGCTGGTTCAAGGTCTTCATATAGACCATGAGCAGAAGATCAATTATCTTGATTAATACAAAATTTCAAGAACAGATCTGTCTTCCATGACAATGAAACCCCCGCTGGTACTTCTGCCATTTGAGAAGGAGGAAGATCAGTTGAACCCACAGTCGCAGTTCACCATCGTCTGTCTTATAAGCCACGCGCCGACGACTCTGTTTTTCCCTTGGATTGCATTAATTCAGGAAATTTAACAAACAAAAAGACAATAACATAATTGGCCAGCATTGCCAGGACAAACAATGGGGAAAATTAAATTTGGGGTTGGGAATTTTACCTGCAGCACACAGACATAGAAAAAACTAAGATGTAACTGCAGCAGATCTGCCCATGGCGGTGGCTGCTTCGTCTTCCATCCATTTTTGGGGGAAGTAATAATTGCAGTCTCGATAAGGGATTGCTCCATTAGATAGGTTTTTACAGTCGGGAGCTAGCTGGTAATGGACATTGGAGCCAACAGTTAATGGACGTCGCTGACAGCCAAGCTAACCAGCTAACCTCTGTTCCACCGCCCGCTACAAAATGATTTCTTTATGCCAGAATAAGGCATTTGGTATGCATGCAGGTTCGTGTTCAGCATGAGAGATACGTGGCCTTTGTGTTGCAGAGATTGAAGGAATGGTGGACTAACAAGTGGCTAGAAGGTGTATGACCGCCAATCTATGGTTCTTTTTTCCCTGTCGTGTTTCAATGTTTGACTGTGAAATGTTTGAAGTCCTTACGATGTTAGGGAAGCGTTTAAAGTCGTATAATTAGTCTTTAGGCGTTAGGAAATGCGTCAAAAGTTGTATTAATTCTTTAGCAGATAGATGAAACGTTTTATTATAGCACGTATAACAAACTGGAAGTTGAACGCTTTGCTCCAACGTGTCATGGTGCATTGAATCTATGTAGTGCTTAAGCTTGACAACGTGTGTCAATTTAGAATGCAAATTGTCATGGCAGTTGCCATAACATGTGTTTGCTATTTTTTAATTAATTCTTGGGCTTATCAGATACTTAGATATTCAACTTGGATACTCAAACGCTTCGCTATTTTCGGTTGCTCTACTTATTCAATCTGGCTGGTTTGCTTATCTCGACGGGCTGATACAGTCATTGTCAGGTTTGTGCAGCTATAAATATGCAGTTTGTGCAGCTATAAAACTATGTTTGGTGCCAAGTATTCGAGGGACTACAAAAATCCAACCGATCCACTTTGCAGGGACTAGCTGCTACGCAGCCGGTCTTGTTTTTTATTATGAATTCCTATTTTGATTTTATTTCAGGGTTGTGATTGATAACATCATCTGTGAAGGTGACCATTTAGTGTCGTGTTTGAGCAGGTCTTTTTGTTTTTATTTAATTTCTGGTGTCGTGTTTGAGAAGGCTTTGTTGTTTTGATTTAATTTCAAGGTTTTGATTAATAACAGAATATGTGAAAGCGACCCTCTGATGTTTAGGATGTGGAGTTAAAATGACCACCGATTGAGGGATTTTTCTTCTTACAGGTGGATAGTGCAACAAATCATGGTATTTTGTAGGAGGTTATTCAACAGAGTTGAACCTTAATATCAACCAAGCATAGAGAATGAAGAACAAGGTTATGGAAGCAGCTCAAATCACATTCTACCCTGAGTTCGAATTTGGAATCAATACATTCAGGGCATTCAACGATTAGGGAATGAGTAGTACTAACAATAATTTCCCCTAAAAGGCCAAGTAATGTAGAGAGTGAGTTCTAGGTTGTTGTTGGTTTATTCCCTTGCTCCTTCCATTTTATCGCCAAAAATACAATATTTATTGACAAATGATGGCGTACCCAATTTGGCCCAGCCACTAAGTTTTGCTGGAACCCTTCCTATGTCTTGTTTTGAATATGTTGTTTGTAGCTTAATCTCTTAACCAGTCATCCAGTAGAGTCCTAGCTTAGGTGATTGTGTTTATAAACTAGCATTTAGGGAAATCAACTTCACTCCATTTTCATGCGATTTAACGTGGCTTTAAATTAGTAAATTTATCTATCCCAAACTTTCCCATCACCATCTTGCCTAACATCCCTTCTACCCTTAGCCTTTGTCTTCGTGGCTACAACCCATCTACTAGTAAATGAGTGAGGTAGGTTACCGAGTCCATGCACTTCATGAGGAAGGGGGAATATAGCTGCTTTTCTTCAGAGCGTTACTTTGCTTCAGTAGTGTAGTGATGCAACCAAAGATAAAAACACTTACCTCATAAGATTTTTTAAATTGAAACAGATCAATCAGCATGGTCATGGATTTTTGGTTCAACCATAACCACTTATTGAATCAAATTGATGGGTATATTGTCTTCCAACCTATGGACTGTGAAAAAATTATCAACATTATTGTAATATTACAGGTATGTGGTTCATGTATTTCATTTTTTACTAAAAACTAAAGCTAAACAACAAAAACCCTAGCTTGGTTCAGAACTAGGAGCAAGCGTCTGCAAAATCTAAAGCCTCAATGAAGGCTATTTTTAGGCATTTCTCGGTATGCGATTCCACGACATTCCAGAGGGAAACTAGAGCGAGTATAATTCCAAGGTTTGACAAGCATATTCTGGGGACCTGCATTACGTAGAGTAAGAGGTATATTATATTTTTTTGTGCATAGTTTTTGAAGGAAACAATGATTTTTCATTAAATAAGTTGTCTGAGGGGTTTTTCAATGACGTCTTCTAGCAGTAAGAAATTCCTGCAAAGGGCGGGGTTGTCTCTGATAATGGTCGAGGCAGTGGTTGCAGGGAATCAGTAGGTTGGCATCTATATTTTCTTTTGATCTCTTAAACTGAAATCGGTAAAAATAATTTTCCTTTGATATTTTAGGTTGAAATAGCAGAAAAATAAAAATCAGTGAAGTTTTTAAAAAAGGGAAAACCTTTTTGAACAATAAAAAATACAACTATCCATGTGTGTTCTGATGCCAAGAAGATAGAATCAACCCGAAATTGCATGCGACAGTTTTAACATTGTTGATTATCTTTGTTTATGCCTTTTGTTGTTTCTGTTTTCATTCAAAGATCTGGTATATCGGCACTTTTGATCCTTTTACAAGGAATTAAGAAAGAAATAGTTAAAGCTATTGAAATAGGTAGCCCTAAAATCTTTGGGGTTGAATTGTGAAAAAAAATCTAAATTTCACGGTTTATAATTTCTACATGATGCAAAGTTTCAATGTGAACTGCTATCATTGATCATAAATAATACTACATATTCCAAAGTGACATAAACTGTTGGCAAGTATGTTTGTAGTATTCCAAGAAGTCAGGTAATAAAATTGCAAAATAAGTGCATTTTGTTACATGTCTTTTGTTCACAAACCATCATGACAGACTTCTCTAGTCAACATAACTTGCATCTGACTTGTGACTCTAAGTTAGATTATGAAGAGATGACTTAGTTGGTCTCCCCAAATATTAGAGTGAGACTCAGCCGACGAGATAAATTATTATCATGTTAATTTTCAATTCGACTTTGTTAGCTTTGAAAACCCATAAGATTGTAAAAACCTACCCTGACATGAAATAATTTGTTTTCTAATTTGCAGTGTTTTAATGTTGGCTTCTGTTCACCATTGTCTAATGATAAACTTGGGATATTAAAATGGTTTCTTGGCGAAACATACGAGCCCGAAAAGTTATAGGATCAAAGTATGCTAGAGATGGGAATGCCATGTAAGTTGATCACTATTTTTTTTATGAGAAAGTATTTAAATAGTTTCTATACGGTTAATATTACATACAATGGTTTGTATTCATTTTATTAATACATATCTGTAATCCTTTATATATATATATATATATATATATATATATATATATTCATATAGAGGCAACCATTTAAACTATATTCTAGTTCTCTAAAACATACAATTAATGTTCAGGGGATGCTGATTTCAATGATTGTTCAGTCACTACATTGAAATTTTCATTATTAATGTCCTCTTACATTAATACACATTTTTAATATGCCTTTCCATATTTGTAATCTGTCCTCTGACATTAGTTCATATTTGGGAAAATTAGAGAACATGATTCCTCCCTCAGTTTACTTTGTGGGCATCCCTAGCTAGTGAGCCTTAAGAAAACAACCTTTTGTAGGAAAATGGCCTCTATATGTTAATATCACTACTTTAGCAACCTACCTCCAAGTTTGTTAATATCACTACTTTAGCAACCTACCTCCAAGTTTGGTTCCAGCATCTTCAGAACACCTAGATGAGGAAAGGAAAATAGGAGCATAGTCCTTACAGAAAGAAAGAAGTAAGTAGCTCGGGCAAAGAGCATTGTTCTACCCAACCAAAAGGTAAAATAGACATGCATGAAGAGATGAAGAGGTAAAATAGACGTGCATACATCTTTGTATTGAGGGTTATTCAATTAAAAAAAATATACAAATAAATAATCCTCTTGTAAAGCTTCAAAGTTTTACCGGGTAAGTTGCCACTTTTATTATAGATCGTGGGTGAGAAACCTGGTCAAGTTGATTCAATGCTTAACTCGAAAAAATATGAGCTTTAAATTGAGATTAAAATAGGGGATATGCTCATTTAAAAGGCATATATGAAAATATGAGCTTTAAATTGAGCTTCAAACAAGGGATATGCTCATTTAGAAGGCAAGTATGAAGAGTTTTGCAGCAAATAGAAGGTCATGCTTGAGTTATGTAGCAGTTCTGTATCATTTAGAACGTGATGCTTCACAAGTAGCATCATTTGGAGGACCATGCTTAATCGTTCATTGTTCACAAGTAGCAAATGATCAGCCACGTAGTGCGATAGGTTGCTACACAACAATGTAGTTGGTCAGGTTTGCTACTCAGGTTGCCACTTTACACAGCCACTTGTCCCACAAAACAACTTTATATAATATAACCTGTATACATCAAACATTTAATGTTAATGAAACTTTAAAGAATTAATTTTAACATTAACTCATTTGAGAAAAAATTGAACCAAATACACACTCTTATTGTAAGATATTTGGTCTCTTTCCTCGGAGAGGCCAAATAAGATGGTGAATTCAAATCCATTTTCAAACTTTCGATAAAAAACTGACATAAAACGACATTTTGAACATTTTGACTTCAGACTTTGGGTAAAATAATGAAATCACAAATAAAATCCATTGGTTTTTGTGCCATTTTAATAGAATAAGCATCAAATCAATTATTATAGTCCCTGCTCAACCCTTTGGGCAGGGACTAATAAAAGTTTATAGCCACATAATATTAAACCCATTATAACCTAATATAACATTATATTAACCCATAACTCGATCCTTGGAATATTTGAAGTCGTGTTTTGAATTTAATTCTAAACACACTATTGTGATGGAAATTTAAATTTAAATATTTTAAAATATTAAGACGCAAAAACTATGTAAACATATCAATGGATTGCATATTTTTATAGAGTGGCAGGATCATATTTCAATTCATTTGTTAAATTTCGATTTGAATTATGGGTTAGTCAATTAGAATATGTCTGATTTCGAGCCTAGAATTTAGTTGTTGGTGAAGGCTTAGAGCAAATAGAAATGTACAAGTCTACCGAGGTGGAGGAATTGCCTGGATGACCATTTTTGGTCTGAATCCGGGCAAAAAAAATTTCAACAAATCTTGTGGAAGCAGTGTTTAAATCATGTTTTTGAAGGTGGCAATGGATTCAGAAACATCAAAAACCTCTGGAGCACCCAAAATTTTGAAATTTAACAACTTTAAATTGGATTTACAAAATCCCTACCAGAATTTATTAAAATATTGCTGGAATTTTCTTAATTTTCAAGGCGAAAAAGTAGTCTGGTTAGACTACAACAATAGAAATCCTCTGAATCGAGTAAAAAAAGAGGAGTACGTTACGAAAAGTCGTTGTAACACTCCTAGCACTTTTCCACAACGTTTTTAAAATCTTCATCACAACAGCTAATTGTTGAATGATATTGATGGATCTCATATAGACAGGGTATAGAGTCATTTCTCAAGATAAAGACTAAGATGGCATATTGTTACCACGTGGTAAAAATTAATTCACCAAAGGAGGATGAAAATCAATTGATCTGAATTTTTGGGCTAAACAGTGTTTGCCTAGCTCAAACCCGAAGAGAGAACACCTTTGGTGTAAATATTTTTCCTGGAAAAAAAATTAAAGAAAATTTTGAAACTTATGTCATACTTTACTTCTTCAAACTTCTAAGCCAAATCTTCTCCTCAGAAGTTTTGATGATTGAAACAACAGAAGAAATTTATACTTAATCATGTATTGGTATTGATAGACACATAATATTTATATGCGTTATACATTCATATTGAGCCTACTTTATGTTAGCCCCAAGGGTTAGCTCAGTTGGTCAAAAACTGTGCCTCACCATCGGGAGGTCACAGGGTCAGGTCTTGCAGTAGGCCGAGGGGCGATTTAGCCTAGCTATCGCCCAGATTTTTCTGTGGATGTAGCGATCACTCACTGACCAGGGTGCTCGTGAACCACATGCAAAATATTATATATATATATATATATATATATTATATAATATATATATATAATATATATATATATTGAGCCTACTTTATGTTATGTTTTGATTTTTTCACTGAGCTAACATTAAATGTTTACAAACATTTTCACCACTACAACATCACTCCCATACTTGTTTGTAACGTTCCCTTTGGTGCCATTATTATTATTTAACTAGAATAGGAAATATTTTGTATTAAGAGTTTGCATTTGGAGATGCAATATTACATCATGAATGCAAAATTTGCAATATCAAATGAATAATATTTTCTATTTCATCAATCTTGATATACATCAAAAGTATACTGAATAGAACTCATGTTATAAAAATGTTATACTTGTAAACCAAACAAAACAAACCTAGTATTAGACAAACTTTATACACTGTGAAAACTATTGTTGATAAGAGGGATCCTCCTTCCTGAGTTGAGGTCCTGATTCCACTAAAGGAGAAATATTATTAAATCTAGAAATAACACTTGAGCTTTAGAAAAAAAGTTAGCAGAGACCATGGAAAGTTGGCTAGTTTGTTTTTTTCATTGTTGAAGCTACTCAATTTGGAGTTGAAGGTATCCAATTTCTTCTTCAACTTCTTAAATTTTTCCCCTCTTATCCACTGTAATCTCCATTGTTGTAGTGACACTAGAAACTAATTGATTGTACCAAAGTTGGATTTATAGCACTCTTCTTGAAGACTAATAATTTTATGTAACATACTTGGTGCCTTAATGCTTGATTAGGGGTACAGCGTATCAATTTTTTTCTTCTTCACGAGCTTGACAATTAGCTCTAATACCACTTTTTCATATAACCCTACTAAAAGTATCCCAACCACACTTGTAAAAACTTGATTTTCATCTCTCATACGTGTTGTCAAACACTTTACATGTAAAGGTGTCTTCAAATACTTTCTATACAACCAATTAAGAAGTTTCTTTCTTATAGATTTTTTTTCAAACATTTTGTGTGAATTCAAATAAGAGGATTTTTCCTTATTCCACTTGTAACATATTAATTGAAATATACCATTCAATCATGCAACTTATGATTTTATCAATTAGGTGGTATGAAAATTGTAATAAAACACCTTTGACACATTTCTTCAAATGATTTACATGCAAATAGCCATAAATCATCTACAATAGTATCATCATACAACAATGCTAACATACAACAATATTATCCCCATCCACAAAGCAACATTTTGATTGGGGAATTTCATCAAATAGTTTGTATGCAATGAATCATTAAACCACTTAGGAATTCTTTCAAACACTTTGAATCCCAGATGATTAGTGGCATTTCCTTTCACTATCTTCTAAGTTTCAGCCTCTAGAACCTCCCAAATGAAATGCTATAGCAAGAATGCCAACATGACATATTTGATACATTATTTTAGGAGCATCCAAGAAGCTCAACTCCCTCTAATCATATCTCTTACAATATCACAACCCAATATCTGAAAGTTGGACTAGATGATCATCAATATTTCCTCTCACTATGGTCCAAGTTTCAACTTCTAGAACCTCTCAAAAGAAAATTTATAGCAAGAATTCAACATTATTTGTTTAAAGATGCATTTACGAATCCTCTAAATATATTTCATAAAATTTCACAATCCAAAACATAAAAATTGGACCATAGGATCAGTGGGATTTCCCCTCACTATGATCCAACTTTCGGCTTTTGGAACCTCCCAGAAGAAAAATTATAGTAGAAATTTCAGCATGCCCTATTTGATGCATGATTTTAGGAGCATCCAAGAAGATCTACTTTTTTTGATCATATATCCTAAAATATTGCAACCTAAGATATAAAATTTGGACCACATGATCAGTGGGATTTCCCCTCACTATGATCCAAGTTTTAGCTAATGGATCCTCCCAGAAGAAAAGTTATACTAGAAATTTCAATATGGCATGTTTAAAGATGCATTTAGGAAGCCCAACTTCGTTTTATCATATTTCATAAAGTTTCGCGACCCAATATTGGAAAATTGGACCATAGGATCAATGGGATGTCCCCTCACTGTATTTTAAGTTTTTTCTTTTGGAACCTCCCAAAAGAAACGTTATAGTAGAAATGCCAACATGGCCTATTTAAACAAAAATTTAAGAAGCCTATCTTCCTCAACCAATGTTGTTTAAAAATTAATACATACAAAAAGATACAAATAAATAGTATAATGGCTATAGCCATGATCAATTTGTTGAAGGGTAAATGCATGTTCATATAAACTTGTTGAAAATATCAATAATCATGCATGTCACTAAACCATATATGTCAAAAATATCATTAACACAAAAATAAATATTTATTTATTGCAACTAGAAAAATACTAGAAACTAAAGTAGGTTGAGTCACATTCCACCCCACCATAGGCTCAGTTATGTTGTGGTATTTCTCATAGTTAGCCACCATTGAACTAGATATTTATGCCTTAAGGGAAAACTAAACTTAGGGTTTTAGCATACAGTTTTTAGAACAAAGCTAACAAAAAAAGTGAGGGCCACTCTCCTTGACACACAGGAAAAACTCTGTTTTTATCACATAGGCTGACACCCATAGCTCTTAACCAGTCACAATGTCTAAGCCTCTTTGGGTTCTGTCACTATTTCTCTTTCCAAATTAAATTTTTGAGTGAGAGAGTATGAGAGAAAAACAAAGGAGAAAATAAGAACCAAGAACTAAGAACCCCTTGATGGTGTCTCCTTATTTATATAATCACACCTTGACCCTTTATCTTCCAAATATTTTTCTAGAAGCTTCTTGGGGATACCACCCATCATGACAAGGGAAAGAAATATTTTTTTCAAGCAAGGCAAGGATTTCTCCAACACCCCCCTCCCTTGCATCTATTCCTCCCTAGTCAAGTCTTTTCTCCTCCCCAAGAAATCATGATCTGTTGGTTGTCTTGTTTCTTCAACTCTGTCATTTTTATAAAATAAAAATAAGCACTACACCATATAAGAAAGTTTGGCATCATAGCATCAATGTTGGCACCCCAACATTATATGTTCTTAATTACATTACAAAATTTGGAGTTGAAAGGGGTGTCACATTTGTTAACTAATTATATAGTGTTGATCTCTTCAAAAAATTATTCCAACAATCCTTGAAGTCCCAAAATAATCTCATTCATAGTTGAATAGAATGACACATAGTAACAGAGGCGAAAAGACAAAATGAAGAGGCATAACCAACCCTTGAACCCTATTTCCAAATACTTTCCATGTAGTTGCTTTGAATCTCATTGATAATTGTTAAGGTGGTCACCGAGGAGAAAAACAAACCAACCAAGGACCAAATTAGAAACTTTCCCACCCAAAAATAGTTTTGATCCTATTCATTAACCAAAATCAGTACCCTCCAACTCTCACATATATTCATAACATCCAATATCCCACACTTCAACATCACCATCATGTCTTTTGTCTCTTGTAGCCTAATTCTTCTCATATGAATGACAATCCACCCTAGAGCTCCAACAAATTCCACACCCTTTGTCACCATGATCACATGTCCCTGCTTGTCAAAATCCCATGAAGTTCATTGGTTCCACATACCATTGACCACATTAGATAGTAGGAATGGGAGATTAAATCTCCCTCACATCAAATGAAATGTGTCATTCCCCTCCTAGATTTTGTCATGCCGAGGAAATAGAGACGCAAAAGGATGTCATTGTCCATCCCCATTCATGCCACTGTATAGTGAGACCATCAACTCCTCTTGTTCTCACACTACACCTAACTAAAATCGACCACTCATGGCTAGGCCGACCCCTTCGAAACATGCTTGAACATTAACCACCACTCTATATTATCACCGACATTCATGTAAACATTCATGTAGTCCCTGGGATGTGAAAACAAATGTTTACCTCCCATGATACTTGAGAATGAATACATTGGTTGTTAAGGAATTAGATTAATAAACATATTCATTTATAAGAAGGGTTCCTAGTTCTAAGATAATGTCCCTATTAGCCAGAATATCTACTTCGTTTTTATTATGTTGAAAGACATGAATCACATGTTCTAAAGGAAACAAATACTTTTGACTTTTTTTCAGCTTCAAATCCGCTAGATAAAAACCCATGGATATGATGAAATATGATTTGATAACCCCACAACATAGATAAGAACGCATGGAGATGATGAAATATGACTTGATAGCCCCACAACAATTAGATAGATTACTAATATTGAGGGAAAAGGCTTGAAGTAGCCCCTTACCTCGACCTCCAAGACCTCGAGGAAAAAAAAAAAATCACTTTTCCACACAGGTGAATGATCCTCCCCCGGAACCCCTGCTACCCCTAATAATCTTTAACTAATTTATAAGATTAATAAAGTTCGATATAAAAGTTGATACACATTATTTTGAGTTTATAGAGAAAAATTACAATAATTTATAAGAACTAATCTAATTTTATATACTCGATAAAAATAATGAAATTATCAAAATATATTTTCCCAAATAAATTTCACTTTATGTATATGGAATATAATGAATTTATGTGTATAGAATATAATTTTAATAGAAAGTGTAAATGAAATGTAATATTATGTAATGCCTTTAATTTTTTGCATTCTGTAATATAAATTACTTAAAATTTATTTATTATAATATATAATATGTTATGCAAACTAAAAATATAATGAAAATAAATTTGATAACATATCTTAATTTCGCAGGGTTTTGTGTATATAACATATCTTAATTAACGCAGGGTTTTATGTGTATTCATTTTTTTGGAAAAAAAAGAAAAGACAAGGAAAGATAAGTATATTAGGTTTTTATATTATTAATATTCACATTTTAATTATTAAAGTTATAGAGTTATCAATTTTTTTTAAATTATAATTCATTATAACATTTTTTTATTAAGAATTATTTTATGACCTAAATTAACTTGTTTGTTAAAGTGCTTTATTTTTATTGGACATTATTAATCTCTAATAGACAAATACAATTTTATGGGAAATTAATAGTGCTCTTCTCACATATCAAAAAGAAATATAAATTCCAACATTTGCTTTGTACACATGAATTATGCATTGTTACAAATATTTTTTTAGCACAACACAATTTGCATATAATACATTGTCTATTTGAGGGGTGAGACATTTTTGTTAACATGACAACTTTATCTCTCTTGATATATAAACATGTTTATCAATTGGTTGTCTTGGAGGAAGCTAATTACAAAGTATATGAATGCTTTTGACATTACTTGAATTATCTTCTTGAAACTCTCTTCAACCCCACTCAACTAAGGGCTTCATTAGCAATGGAAGATTTGGGAAGAAAAACACCCACATTGCCATATTCCAAGTTCAAGTTCAAATCTACTACAAATGATACACTATTTAGAAGCCATTATAACTTCCCCACTTCCAACCATCCATATGGATCAAACTACAAAAAAAATGCAAACTTTTTGTTGGCATTGTAGTGTTGGCATTTATGTCAACAGGTTCATGGTGCTACTTTTCATATGTATGCGTGATGAGTGCTTGGTGATATGTGTTTTGCTTGATGGGCTTGTTAGTTGGCATTGATGTCAACATACTTATGACTAGACCTAGTGGAGGTGATTTAGAGATGGATTCCTCACGTGATTTTGGATTGAGGTTGACATGTTGAGTTGATTGTAGATGCTGTTGTTGTAGGTCGTTAGACTGTTGTTTCAGGTCTTTCATATGTCTTTACATGTCTTAGAGACATTAGATGTGTTGCTACATGTGTTGAGTTGTGGATGCATATGTTGGAGGTGCTTCTACGAGTGTTGGAGGTGGTTGTATAACATAAGCGTATTGTTGCAGGAGTTGGAGATGTTGCTACAAGAGTTAGAGATGTTACTACAAGTGTTGGAAGTGTATGGATAGGTTGTGGTTACTATTTGAGGAGCTAGAGGTGTTGATCTTGGTGATGAGGTTGGCAGACTAGGGACTTCTTGTCACTGATTAATTGCAGTAGTTCTTGGCCAATTTCATCAGTTCCAGACTTGACAAGAAGGTTTGGAAGCATGCTTAGATGTTGAATAAGGTGTTCCATCAGCTAGCAGAGGTCCTAGACTGAAAATCCATTGGTTTTCTTCATCCTTAGCCCCATTCGCATGGAGCCAAGCTTGTGGGAGCGGATAGAAAGCTCCAGCTATTGGCAGACAGGCATGTGGGAGCAATTGTGATGTTCCAGTTGCATGGAGCTAGTGTCATGCGTATGATTGAGAATTTGCACGAGTTTTTCTCCGGATTTATCGAGTCGCATAACTAATTTTTGTGTTGCGACAACATTGTTATTCATAACCTTTCAGTTTATGGTCGGAAAAGTTCATGGGACCTCTAGAAGTTAATTAAAGTTTAAGATATCTAAAGTCAAGTGGAGTTAGTGGTTTGATAGAGTTAATGAGTTGAATCTGAATCAACTCAAGCATATGAATAGAGTTGTGAAGTCTGGTATTTCTTGGTAATTACTGAGTTGAGCATCTCAATTCATATATATATTTGAGGAAGCCTGATGCTAGTATGGTTGATTCTTTTGTGTGTTGAGTGAGTGTGTGTGTGGAGGATTATGTGCAAGCTACATGAATTGTTTTGGGCCAAATTTTTCTGAAGCAGTTTTTAGTTGTAGCAATAGTGAGATGAGGTATGTTTCAGCCATCATATTTGTGTAGTGAGTAAGGCATTGAAATGTGGATTGAAGTAGTCAGTTGAGGAGATTGTATTCCAATTTGAGGAGAATTTGGAGTTTGTAGTTTTGTTTTTTATTTAGATTTTGTGAGCTTTGATGATACATTGTTATAGTGCTTTGGTTGAGCAGTTCTCAGTTCTAGTATGAAAATGTATGAAATGGGAACCACATAAAGAAGAGGAGTAGGGTGACTCAGGCGAAATCAATATAAGTGAGCAGATTTCTCAATCCAATGGTGGTTGGATATTTCGGCAAAAATTGGGCAAGGCTCAACGGTCATGGTATCTTCCAGCAAATCGGTGTCTGTAGAGTCGATTGATAGTTTAGGAGTAACCAGGAAAGGATCATTGATCGTGGTGGCCTTCAACGTACGCTAGTTCGTACATCCACATGAGAAACAATCTCCATTTGATAGTATCCATATTTGTATCTCTATGTAAAGAATTGTTTGACATAATAGAATTTGAGAAGCGCAACAACAATGGGTGATTTTTTTCCCTGGAGAGGGTTTTCCACCTGACATACTTGTGACCATTATATTGATTGATTTTATGGTTGCATGTTTATTTTTGATGATCTGATCTATGGTTTTGTGTTTAAGTTTGTGCATGGTAAAAGAATAATTAATTGGAGAAAAAGTTTATAAGTGTCGTCACTATTGATTCACCCCCCCACAGTAGTGATCTAATTTCCAAAAATTGGTATCATAATGGGGATTTAGATTGCAGCTTGATCGTTGGAGAGTGAATCTTGGATATTTTGACATAAAATTTAAAAAAAAAAACTCAGAATGAATTCTCAAGGAATTCCAGCTCTTACTACTGCAAATTTCAAGGTTTGGCAAGAAACTATGAAATATAAGTTATTTTCTTATGGATCTATCATGTGGAGTTTTGTTTGTGAAGGATGTGATTATGATTTGCCTTCATCTAAAAATAACAAGCTAAATTCTCAAGTAAGGCGAATTATTCTTGAAAATCTTCATAATGCAGATTTGGAGACAGTTGGAGATTTGAAACCTACCAAGTTGGAACAGATTGCATACATTATTTGAAGCAAGTTGCAGTAGAAGTGATAAAGAGTTTGAGAAGAGAAACAAAAATAAGAAGAAGAAGAAGAGATCTAAGAATAACAAAACTCTAGTTGAGCCAGTTGTACAAGAGGACAATAGGTCTGAAGGTATAAGACACATTGATTTACTTTCAAGTTATATGTTTAATAATAGTGGTGATAATAATAATTCAGATTTGGTTAGTGAAGAAAATGATCATAGTGATTATTTTCTCCTTAAGGTTGAATATGAATCTACCATGTTTGTTATTAAATAATTTTTTAGCGAGATTGGTAGACTAGCAGATGTATGCAAGGAGCATGATAAGAAATTGCATGTTGTGAAGAAAAGGAGAAAAATGTCAAGGAAGAAATTATTACCCTGAGAACACAACTGGAAAAATTGAAAATATTAAAAGAAGTCAATTGTAGCAAGCAAAAAAATAGAAAGGATTATGTTGAAGAGCTTGAAGGTTTGATTGACAAAATAAGAAAGGAGCTAGACGAAAAATACCAACAGTTGGAGAAAGAAAAAGTGCCATAACAATGAGCAAATTTGGAAGCAATTTTCAAAAGGGTGAGACAAGTTTTCATGCATGAAAGAATGACAAAGAATAAACAAAGAAGCTTGCAAAAAAGAATGTGATCAATAATAGCAACAAGAAAGAAGAAACAAAGAAGCTTGCAAAAAATAATGTGATCAATAATGGCAACAAGAAAGAAGAAAGAAAACACATCCACTAGTAGTAGCAAAACAAAAAACCAAAATGAGCTTTCATATCTAGAATGCCATTTTCTCCTATTGTTGGAGGTAGCCATTTTCAAAGGAGAAACCAAAACTCCTTTTCCCCCTTGATGGAAGAGATTAAGTGCTTCAACTGTCACAATTTTCGGCATGTGGCAACTGCTTATAGGAGGAGAATGCACACATCTATGCTGTTGGCATTATGATGTATGTGTTGTACTTGATGGCAACCCACTTGTAGCAGAACAACTCACTTATATATGGTAACTAGATGAATCTACAGAAGAGATATCAGATGTGACAGAATGCAGGACAGTAGTGTTTACAAATATGATGAAATGAAGGGTAGCTTCAAGGAATCAGTTCAGAAGGCAACTCACTCAGATGAAAGATCACAGTATAGTAGGTGAACAACAAAGAATTACAGATTAGTCATACGCAGGTTCACCTTGAACAAGTTGCGTATACACATAGGTTAACAAAACAAAAGGCGCGTACAACGTACACACGCACTTTCACAGAAGGAAAAGCGCGTACACCTTGGAAAACTAAGTTTTTGGTCCGAAGTATTTGGTCCATGGTATTTTGATCCATGGTATTGGTCTAGGGTATCTGGTCCGAGGTATTGACCCTATGTATTTGGTCAAAGGTATCGGTCCTAAGTGGTTTTGGTCCATTGTTTTGAGAAAGGCCTAAAACTATAAAAGGAGGAGAAGATCATTAGGCCAAGGTGTGCAAGTATCGAATATCTGATGAAGTGTGAGATCTAATATGCAAGTGATTAGCTTATGGTGTTGTTCTTGATCTAAACCAAGGATGAACCTTAGCATTTGATGAAGGATAAGATCTAATGATGTATCAGGATCTCAAGGCTTGAAGTGAATTATCTTTATGTGGTTTGATCTTGTATTTGAATAACTGGCGCATGTTGTAGTCTGTAAATATGATGATCTGGGTATGACTGAAGTCTGGAATTGTTTTAATGTTTAATAATCATTTATAGATATGTACGCAGGTTCACTTTAGGAAAGGAGTGTATACACGTTGGTTCCGAATATCATAACAACGTATACATCATAAATTTGATTTTTACGCTGGTTCTCTTTGAGGAAAACACGTATGCACACAGGTTTGACACATGGAAGTATCATATACCTTATAAAATATGTTTTAGTTGCTTCTGTTTGCTATTGCAGTGTTCTGGGTTCTGGTTATTGTATTCTAGTGAAAGCATTCTAAATGATCAGATTGATGGAGTGATTGATTGATTTAGTTGTGGTTGGTTCAAAAGGAGATTGGTTGATGTAGATATATTTGATGATTGAATGATGTTGTTGATGGATCCCGTCTGAAAATTTATGAAACGTGGTCCTTGGAAGAAAAGAGAAGGTTGTAGCCTTCTGTAGGCCGACACCTACGTACTAGTAAACATATCAGCTAGTGCAAGAGCTAGGGGGTTGTAGCTCCCTTCTAGTAGAAGCTAGAGAACGAGAGAAGGTTGTAGCCTTCTACAGGTAGAAGCCTGCGTACTGGTATAAGACTGCACCAGTACAAAAGTGTAAACATAATTTTCTTATTATTAAAAGAAGATAAAGACGATTGCAACAGGTGGTTTTCACCCACATTGGGTTTCCACCTTATATCTTGGTGTTCATGTGTGTTGCTTATGTGTGATGCTTTATTCTGTTTTTACTGCACTGTCTAATGAATTCCTGATATATTGGTTAAAGTTCAATGCATGATAATTTGAGTAAATCAAAAGATCTCTGCATATACGTTGGTTGCATTAAGTACAGTTGTGTATACACGCTAGTTCACTAATTTGAAGTAGCGTATACAAATCAGGTTTGAAAATTAAATTATTGATCTAATAGTATTGATTCACCCGCCCTCTCAATATTATTTCCAACAATTGGTATCGGAGCAGGTCCTTCAGAAAGAAGCTTGATCGCTTGAGGGAAGATCCATCATCATGAGTAATCAAGAAAGCGAGGAATCCATTAGACCACCAATCTTTGATGGGAGCAACTTTCTTTATTAGAAGGTAAGAACCACTGCGTATCTTCAATCCCTTGGAACAGATGTCTGGGAAATCGTGGAAGGAGGATATACATTTCCATTAGCAATTCCTATAGATACAACAGGTAAAAAGAAATATGAAACCAATGCCAAGGCTGTCAATACATTATTGGGAAGTCTGTC
>APFE030871789.1:27820-39727 GCA_000404065.3 Pinus taeda
AGAGTTTGTCAAAGTTATGCAGCTCAAATCAGCCAAAGAAATATGGGACAAAATCGTTCTAAGCTACGAAGGAGACTCTCAGGTAAAACATGCTAAACTGCAAACTCTTAGAATTCAATCTGAAACTCTCAAGATGCACAATGATGAAAGTATAGCTACTGAATTCTTACGTATAGATGAGATTGTTAATTGCATGAAGAATCTGGGTGAAGAGATAAAGGAAGTTACCTTAGTTGAAAAAGTTTTAAGATCCTTATCTGCTAAATTTGAATCAAAAGTATCTGCCATAGAAGAAAAGCAAGATCTACAGACTATTACTATGACACAACTTCACAGAATCTTAACTGCCTTTGAGATGAGAAAACGAGGTCCATCAGATATGAGAGAAGCCACATTTAAAGCTTTAGCAAAAGGAAAAGAAGAACTCAATGAATCAAGACATATTTCAGAAGAAGAAGAGGAAGAAAACTTTGTCAAGAAGCTTCAATGGGGTTCCGAAAGTTTTAGAGGTAAACTACCTTTCAAATGTTTTTGCCTATGCTAGAGTCGGTCATTATGCTGCCAAATATCCTCATAAAGATAAATATTATAAAGAGAAGGGATCTGCAAAATGGAATAGAAAACAAAGTGTAAGTAAAAAGAGCTACTATACATGAAGATAGCGATGGTTTATCAAATAGTGATGAAGATGAAAATAGTAATGACTATAGACTTTTGATGGCTTATGAAGATGATGATTTCTTGGATGCTTTAGATGAAGATGACCTTTATGAAGAAATATCTAAACTCAAAAGGTTTAGAAGAAAAGAATATGATTATAGATACCTTGACATACCAACTTGTTGAAAGAGAAAAACATAATGAAAAGCTAGAATGTGAAATTGTGGGTCTAAGAAAGGAACTTGAGAAAACAAAAGCTCTCAATCTTAGATTTGCTAAAGGATCAGAAACCTTAAATGAAATTATCAAAGTGCGGCGCTCTCCTCTGATTAAGACAGGTCTTGGATATAATGAAGAAACATCTCAATCACAGAAGCCATCAACCTCCACTAAAAGCTATCTTGATGCAGCAAAGAGCAGTGAATAGTTTGACAATCGTCAGCAAAGGCATAAAGCAGATCACCAAGTGAATCTAGATCAATTTACTTCAAGGATGAGCAAAAACCACAATCAATCCCAATTAAATCGTACTCAATTTTCTTCAAAGATAAATATCAATGGAAACTACAATCAACAGGTCAATAGATTCGATAATCGCAGGAACTTCTTTAATGGTCAATGTTTCTCATGTCATAATTTTGGACACAAAGCTGCTCAATGTGTTGCTTACAAACTATCATGACTAGAGAAACACGAAATCAAAAGAATGTGACAGGGATCAAGAAAAGTTCCTATAATAACTTTTATCTTCTTGAAAATGAAATAGAATGCTCAATCTGTAACAACTTTGGCCATGAAGAATCTTAATGCAAAAGTAAATTTTGGCAAATAGGTCAAAAGGAGAAAACTCCATTAAATCCCAAAATATGGAGAAAGAAACAACCACAAACAGAAAGATGTGGTATAGCTTGTATGCAGAAGGACAAGAAAACCAGTGGTACATCGACAATGGATGCTCAAAACACATGACAGGTGACAAAGAAAAACTGCACTCATATAATGCCTTATAAAAGGAAAAGAGTGTCTCATTTGGAAATGACACTCCTGCTGTCATAAAAGGTAAAGGTTCTATTTTCTTGAAAGCAAAAGTTAAAGCTGGGAATGTTATGTATGTTGATGGCTTAAAGCATAACCTGTTGAGTGTGAGTCAAATGTGTGATCAACGAAATGAAGTAGTGTTTTGATCAAATGGAGGTGTTGTTCATGAGCTTGATACAGGAGAAACTGTGATCAAAGGGACAAGAACTCCAAACAACCTATATATACTCAAGGGAGGACAAAAATAGTGCTATCTAAGCAAAAATGATGAAAACTGGCTATGGCATAGAAGATTGGGACATTTAAGCTTTTCTCAAATAAGAAAAGCATGCAGATTGCAGGCTGTTCGTGATCTTCTAGATATCAACATTCCTGAAAATACTATATGCAAATAATTTCAATTTAGTAAGAAAACCAGATCTCAATTCATCGAAAAGGTAGGGTCAGCTAGTAAGCCTCTTGAAATTGTTCATACTGATTTATGTGGACCATCAAGGGAAAAGTCACCTTGTGGAGAAGAATACTTTATATTGTTCATTGATGATTTTTCCATAATGTGTTGGATAGGTCTTCTAAAGCATAAATATGAAGCATTTTAAAAGTTCAAAGCCTTCAAAGCTTTGGTTGAAAATGAATTATCGCAAAATCAAATGCCTCAGATTTGATCGAGGAGGGGAATTTACCTCGAATGAATTCTTTGACTTTTGTGAACAACATGGAATAAAAAGGCAGTTCTCCACCACAAGGAATCCTCAACAAAATGGAGTGGTAGAAAGGATGAATAGAACTTTTCAAAAAATGGTTCGTGCTATGCTAGATGAATCTGGAACCCCTGCAACCTTTTGGGGTGAAGTTGCATTTGCCGCCGTCACTATTCTCAACCAAGCAAATGTTCGAGTAAACATCACTCAAACTCCACATGAACTTTGGTATGGTAAGACTCCTACTGTGAAATACTTCAAAGTTTATGGAAGCAAATGTTACATCAAAAGGACTGATGAAAAACTTGGTAAGTTTGAACCCAAAGTAGATGAAGGTATTCTTCTTGGCTACTCTTC
The DNA here is from genome assembly GCA_000404065.3 of Pinus taeda. NCBI lineage: Eukaryota > Viridiplantae > Streptophyta > Pinopsida > Pinales > Pinaceae > Pinus > Pinus taeda. The sequence continues at coordinate 30,577 of APFE030871789.1, forward strand.
CTGAAGTAAAGGATATAAATGTTACAAGGAAAGACTTGGGAAAATTATTGAAGGTATTGATGTTGTGGTTGATGAAGCATGCAAAAATCCAAAACAGATAAAAATCAAAGATTATGACAATGAAGAAGATGAGGATCAATTTCCCACATCAAATCACACTAATTCTGAAGAAGAAACCAATATAGCACTAGAAGAAGAGATAATGATAAAAGAAAAGACTTTGTCCAGGTATGTTCAAAAATATCATCCAAAAACCCAAAGTTTAGGAGAAAAAGGGGCAGGTGTGCAAACTAGAAGAACCATTGTTGAAGCTTCAATCTATCTAGCATTATTATCTTCCACTAAACCTCAAAATGTAAATGAAGCATGCAGATATGAATGTTGGGTCAAGGCCATGAATGAAGAACTTGAGAAAATTGAAAAGAATAATACTTGGGAATTAGTTCCTAGACCTCATGATAAAAATATCATAGGAACTAAATGGATATTCAAAAACAAGCTGAACGAAGATGGAGAAGTTATTAAAAACAAAGCCAGACTTGTTTGTAAAGGATATGTTGAACAAGAAGGTATAGATTTTGAAGAAACTTTTGCACATGTTGCTAGACTTGACACCATTAGAATGTTTCTTGCTCTTTCTAGTTTTCATAAATTCAAAGTATAACAAATGGATGTAAAATCTACCTTTCTTAATGGAGACTTAGAAGAAGAAGTCTATATTGAACAACCAGAAGGATTCATTCTTGGAAATGATGCAAAACTTGTATGCAAACTTAGAAAAGCTCTCTATGGTCTAAAACAAGCTCCAAGGGCATGGTATTATCGTCTTGACAAATATCTCCACCAACAAGGTTTTTCAAAGGGGTCAGTAGATAGCAATCTATATACAAAGATGGACAGTGATAAATTGCTAGTAATTGTTGTGTATGTTGATGATATCATTTTTGGTAGCAATGAGGAATCCATGAGTCGGAATTTTGCTTCAGTAATGCTGCAAGAATTTGAAATGTTCTTGCTTGGTGAGCTTACCTATTTTCTTGGTCTACAAGTTCGACAAAATAAAGATGGTATTTTTCTCTCACAAACCAAATATCTCAAACAGACCTGAAAAAGTACGGGATGGAAGATTCTAAACCAGTATGTACCCCAATGGTAACAGGATGCAGTCTTAGCTCAAATGATGAATCAACAGCAGTACATCAACCAACTTACATATCCATGATTAGCAGTCTGCTTTATCTAATAGGTACCTGACTGGATATCATGCATGCAGTGGGAATAGTTGGAAGTTTCCAAGAAAATCCAAAGGAATCACATCTTCAGGCAGTCAAAATGATTTTCAAATATCTTCAAGGAACACATAACTTTGGTTTATGGTATCCTAGGGATACAAATCTTACACTTCATGCATATATAGATGTGGATTGGGCAGGAAGTGTTGATCACAGAAAAAGCACTAGTGGTGGTTCATTCTATATGGGTTCCAGGTTAGTGTCTTGGTTCAACAAGAAACAAAGTTCAATTGCATTATCTATAGCTAAAACAGAATACGTGGCTGTTGCATCTTGCTGCACACAATTACTTTGGATGATGCAAACCTTACAAGATATTCAGATCACATGTACTCCACCCATCTCCATTCTATGTGATAATACAAGTGCCATCAGTATTTCAAAGAATCTAGTCATGCACTCCAAGACCAAGCACATACCCATCAAATATCATTTCCTACGTGAACAAGTGCTTGAACAAAAGGTCATATTGGAGTATGTTCCCTCCAAAGAACAGGTTGTTGATATATTCACTAAACCACTGCCCAGAGAGACATTTGAATATCTCAAGCAAAAGCTAGGAGTAGTTTTTGCATCATCCTGTTGTTAAATCCTATTTTTAGAGAAAGGTGGTTATACGCGAGTTTCATGAAGTGTAGTCGCATACACACGCAAGTTCCTATGGACACAGTTGCGTATATGTTGGTTTGAAGAAAAGCAGTAGGGGTCTACTATGGTTCTGTCAGTTATCTGCTTCGTTTGATGATAAGTTCAATTTGTTGATAACTTGATGTATATCTAATTGATGATGATGCTTTGATATCTCTTACTGACATATGCAATGATCAAATTTGACAAGTGAACAAGTGGAACAGGTTCAGGGAGAGAACATGGTTAATGACATTTTGGGAACTAATGATGGACATATACAGGCTATTGGTCTAGATGCTGTTGACAGATGCTGCTGATGATGCAGATCATATGATAGTTGTTGATGACTATCATGGTCTTGTTTAAGATATTTGGTCTCTTTTATATATGTCACGTATATCTTTTAATGTAACGATCATGAAAAGACCTAATTTGTAACCCCATTATGCATGGGATGGATGATGTAATGTTTCTTGTTTTTTAAATATATAAACAATTAATATATCCCCACTTGGTTGGGAGATGGACATATGTATGAGTCACTAGTAATAGGAAGGTCATTGGTGATGTATGTATAGAGTCATGTTCTTCTTTTAGAACATCTTTTTGTAGGCTTTGCTTATGCTCAGGGGGAGAATGGACTCGATCATGGGAGCTCAATCAACACACTTCAACATATCAGAGAATTTAACATGCACTCAAGGGGAACATGCCCCTTTGCCCTTGATGTCAAAGGGGGAGAATGACTTGGTGTGGTTGTTGCCATCAAGTCCAAAGGGGGAGATTTTTGGCATTATGATGTATGTGTTGTACTTGATGGTAACCCACTTGCAATAGAAGAACTCACTTGTATATGGTAACTAGATGAATCTATAGAAGAGATGCCAGGTGTGACAGAATGCATGATACTAGTGTTTACAGATATGATTAAATGCAGGGCAGCTTCAAGGAATCAGTTCAGACGACAACTCACTTAGATGAAAGATCACAGTATAGCAGCTAAATAGCAAAGAATTACAGATCAGTCTTCACAGAATGGAGAAATAGGGGTATACGCAGGTTCACCTTGACCAAGTTGCATATACACGTAGGTTAATAGAACAAAAGGTGCATACAACATACACATGCACTTTCACAGAAGGAAACGTGCGTATATCTTGGAAAACTAAGTTTTTGGTCCGAAGTATTTGGTCCATGGTATTTTGATCCATGGTACTGGTCCAAGGTATCTGGTCCGAGGTATTGACCCTAGGTATTTGGTCCAAGGTATTGGTCCTAAGTGGTTTTGGTCCATGGTTTTGAGAAAGGCATAAAACTATAAAAGGAGGAGAAGATCATTAGGCCAAGGTGTGCAAGTATCGAATATCTGATGAAGTGTGAGATCTAATATGCAGTTTATTGGCTTATGGTGCTGTGCTTGATCTGAACCAAGGATGAACCTTAACATTTGATGAAGGATAATATCTAATGATGTATCAGGATCTCAAGGCTTGAAGTGAATTATCTTTATGTGGTTTGATATCATATTTGAATAACTGGCGCATGTTGTAGTCTGTAAATATGATGATCTGGGTATGACTGAAGTCTGGAATAGTTGAAATGTTTAAATCATCATTTACAAATCTGTACGCAGGTTCACTTTAAAAAAGGAGCGTATACACTCTGGTTCCGAATATCATAGCAGTGTATACATCATAAATTTGATTTGCAGATTTGTACACTAGTTCTCTTTGAGGAAAGCACATATGCATGTAGGTTCAACACATGGAAGTAGCATATACCTTATAAAATATGTTTTAGTTGCTTTTGTTTGCTGTTGCAGTGTTCTGGGTTCTGGTTATTATATTCTGGTGACATCATTCTGAATGATAAAATTGATGGAGTGATTGATTTATTCAGTTGTGGTTGGTTCAAAAGAAGATTGGTTGATGCAGATATATTTGATGATTGAATGATGTTGTTGATGGATCCAATCTAAAAATTTATAAAACGTGGTCCCTTGAAGAAAAGAGAAGGTTGTAGCCTTCTGTAGGTCAGCACATATGTACTAGTAAACATATCAGCTAGTACAAGAGCTAGGGGGTTGTAGCTCCCTTCCAGTAGAAGCTGGAGAAAGAGAGAAGGTTGTAGCCTTCTGCAGGTAGAAGCCTGCGTATTGGTATAAGACTGCACCAGTACAAAAGTGTACACATAATTTTCTTATTATTAAAAGAAGATAGAGATGATTGCAGTAGGTGGTTTCACCCAAATTGGGTTTCCACCTTATATCTTGGTGTTCATGTGTGTTGCTTATGTGTGATGCTTTATTATGTTTTTACTGCACTGTCTAATGAATTCCTGATATATTGGTTAAATTTCAATGCATGATAATTTGAGTAAATCAAAATATCTCTACATATATGCTGGTTGCATTAAGTACAGTTGCATATACACGCTAGTTCACTAAGTTGAAGTAGCGTATACAAATCAAGTTTGAAAATTAAATTATTGATATGATAATACTGATTCACCCCCCCCTCTCAGTATTATTTCCAACATATGCAACATCATGATCATCCAAAAAGAAGATCTACATTCAGGTATAAAAATTATTTCAATGGTCATTGTTTTGCATGTAACATGTCTGGGTAGAAATCCATTGACTGTAGATCTAGCATGAAAAGGTGGAGGTCAAGTATGAGAAGAAAAATATTATATCCTTTGGCTACATATATTGGTCATATAGAGTGTTATGTGTGCCATAATTTTGGACACATGGCCAAGGACTGTAAGATGCCTACATATTTGAGGCCATTTGTTCAAAAATAGGAGTTAAGGGAGAATGTGCAACCAAGGAATAGATGGAAGAAGGAGAATAAACGAGGAAGATGTGGCATTGCACTTTGTTCTTGTGATGTGGATGAAGTGTGGTATATAGATAGCCTATTTTCACACCATATGTCAAGAGAAGGGAATATTTCAATGATGGAAATTGATTTTGAATTTTAGAAACTATTGAGCCTAGGTATTGCAACAATAATGCTACAACTCCCAGGGCTACCAACTTTCCTTATTAATCTGGCGTTCATACAAAATTGGAGGTGGCAGTGCTATATGCACAAGTAGAAGTGAAGGTCCTGCTTCTTGTCACTATTTATAGAGTCAGAAGAAACTTTAATTCTTGATGGAAGAAGAGCAAACCCTATTCTAAGAGAGAGCTACTTCTATTGCAGTAATGAAGAAAAATCATGAAAGGCTAAACTTGAACCATAACCTAACTTAATCAACCAAACAACTATGCTAAGAAGAATTGCTAATATAACATTAACCTAAGGCTAATTGTCTATGTGCAAAAGTAAAAACATGAAAACTAGACCTAAGGCTAATTATCTATGTGCAAAAGTAAAAACATGAAAACTAGACTAAGGGGTAGCAAAGAACTTAGGCTAAATCGGGTTTCAGGCAGAAAAAGCGATTGGAGGTTGAAATTTGTGAAAGGAGAGCATGAGGGAGAAACAACGCATAAGAACTGTTGGATCAATTGGGTGAAAGGTAATGAACGGTGGAGATTTGATCGTGGAAGGTTATGTAGGCAGATGGGTCAACAAGGTTGCTAACGGGATAGACGGTTAAGATCTTATCGCTCAATTTTTCAGTGAAGAAATGGACGAATAAGGGAGTAAGGCAGATGAACGGCTGAGATTTGATCGCGTTGGTGAGGCCAGGAGATGGATGGGTGAGGCTAATAGGAGGGTTGAATGGCTAGGATATTATCGCGCAGGTGAATTTCAGAGATGGACGGTGGAGATTAGATTGCGGACAAAAGAACATGCGAAAATGGTGGAGCAGGTTTAGAGGGCGGTAAGTTGTTTATCACGCGCCCTCAAAGCTGTAAGTGGGTTTCTCAAATTTTATATGATTGGCCTCCCTGGGTGACAGGTAGCACAGGGAAACCACCCATTTTGCATGCTCTCGAGCGGATAACGGTTGAACAGAAATCCACGTGATATGGCACGATAGCCATTGGATCAGGCGAGGCTGATTAACGGTGGATATCGACCAATCTAGTTGGCGATTAGGTGAAGCGACAAACATTGGATCAGGCAAGGTAGATCAACGGTGGGGACTTAAAGTTCATAAAGTGAATGGTGGACTCCACGCGAGGCGACAGTTGAAGAAAATGGTGAATCAAATGGTGATTGTGAAGGGTTGTTGGTGATTGGACGGTGAGGAAGCGATGGAGGGAGAACGTGCTGGACGCGGTTTCAAAGAAGAATAATAGAGAAAACCAGTGAGGGTATATAGCTAACTGCATTCAAACAACGAACTCCATAGCCTATACAAGAACCAGAAACTGTGTTTTTGGGGTTGCTGGAGGGTATCTGCTCAAGTCATGGTCCCAGAGGGAGGAGATGAGGCCGAGACACCTGCACACAACCTGATAGTAATCTTTTCCTCTAATATGACCTTTGAATTAAAAAACCACAAATGACAGTAAACTACAGCAAATGAAACTACTGAAACAGATGAACAAAAATAGGAAGTTATTCAAATAATTGAACAGAACCAGAAAATGCTTAACCAAATGAATCAGAACCAAAACTTCTTGAGCAAATGCATCAACAAACCATGAAACTACTTAACAAATAAATAGGACAGCATTTTATGTTAGAATAATAGAATAGTAAAGAGGAGTTGTGGTTGCTTTTGTTGGGCTCTAACCCAAGAGCTTCAGCCCTCAAATTTTAACTAAGAGCTAGCTTAAACATAACTCATATTCATTATAGAAACCATGGATTATAGAGCAAGTTCACAATTCTTTGTAGTTCAGAAATAAAACAGAGTTTTACAAATGAATTTCAAATCCTAGTGAGGTCCTAAACCTCTCTACTTATACATTTTGAAATCTCTAACAACTTCATTCCCATTAGGGAGGCTTGGCCTCTAATGACAAAAAATTTCTTGTTATCCCTTTCACTTGCTTGGTTGTCTTCTTTAGTCCTCATGATGTGGTTGTTTGCACTCCAAGTTGATGGAGGAATATTCGAATGGAAGGGTAGTAGATGAGGAGGATTAACCTCCTATAATTCCTCTACCTTGTCCCATTCGATTCTTGACCAAGGTCTTTGCTATAGTTCTTTGATTTTATCCTTTATACCTACATTTCTCCTTTCTTTCATCCTTTATTCCTACATTATATGCATATTAGACCACAAAGCCAAATATCCAACTCTAACTCATTTCATAAACAAAATATAATCAAAAGTATGCAATAAGTATTGAGAATAGTTGGTTTGACTAAGCTAGGAGGTGAATTAAGGCCAATTAAGGCCCATATAATTACTCAATAATGAGGCTCATCATCACCCCCTACTGAAAGTGTTGCTCATCCTTTGAGCAACTTAGTGGCTCTGGTAGCCTCTCTAACATCTCATACTTCTGTTGTGGTCTCTTCTTCTTGTTCATAGAAGCTTGCTTTCCTTTCTGCCTCTTCCCACTGCCTCTTTTCCTCTTCTTCTTTTCTCTGGTATTCAAGTTGTGTGGTAGTGTGTTCTATTTTAGCAGGCATGTATATTATCATCTCTTAGCAGCTTAAATATATCCTCAAAATGTGAAATTGCTTGCCCTTGGGCAACAAGATATCTAAGTGCCAGCTCAGGATCATTTGGAATTAGATTATGGGTGCTGAGTAGGGCCATGGGATTTTATTGTTTAGCTCTTATGAAAAGAGGTTAATTTTGCTCTCTGGCCAATATTATTTCATCTCTGTAGCCCTTGACTTCTCATGGTTTAGCCATGATGCCAAAGCCATTAATTGTATATCTCCTAGCTCTACATTAGGATCCCAATTATTCATGTCTGTGAGGGCCATGTTATGCAAGTAAAACTCAGCCATCTTGGCCCCATCCTTTTAATGCAATTTGATCACAAAGATCAATAAACTATTTGTAGTCCTGAAATGGCATGGTGCTCCTTTGTGCTAGTGTCTTGATATGAAATTGCAACCATTGTTTTCTGAGGTAAAGATCAAAGGATTTAGCTAGTATCCTACACTAGCTGGCCTCTAAGGAGAGGATGGCCATATATGCTAGTTGGTATTTCTTTTCCTGCAGTTGTCCTCTGTATTTTTCTTATCTTCTTCCTTTTGTTGTTCTTTCGCATCTCCATCAGTTTCTTCCTTTGTTTCCTCCTATTGTTTTAGCATCATCCTCCTTGTCTTCTTTCAGCATGTTCCTCTGTATTAGTTTCTTCTTCATCTTCTTGTTTTACCTCCTCCTCACTGACAAAAGGACTAACATCATAGGTGAGGGTTTTGATTTCATCCTCTGCTGGTAAGTTTTCTGAAGACTGACCATGTTATGGGGATCTTGAAGCCTTGGAGGGCATCCTTAATGAGGATCCTGATCAACCCATGGTGAACTAACTACTGGGAATTTCCTTCCTTTACTTTGCTACTAGAGTCTATGAGTGATTGCAACAAGAAATAGGGTATGTTGCATCTTTGGTGAACTAGTGTTTCTACCTGAAATCTTAATTCTTTAAGCATTCTCAAATGGTTGCCATAACAACATTGTATCTATGGACTCTTGCATTCTCTTTTGACTTATTAAAGAATTTCCTTTTTTCCACCTTTTCACTTATAAACCAACTACCTCTTAACCTTTACAACTTTTGATCAAATGATGCATATGAGTGAGTGAGTGGGATACTTACCTGTGGTCTTGGTGCCATGCTACAGTTGTCAAAGATCAGAGGTGCTGTTGATGGTCATTCTTCTTCCTCCTCTGTTGTTTGTTGATGGTTTATTAGCTTTTGCAGGTGTCTATGACTGAGTATCTGATGCTGCTGCTACTACTGTGGAGCTCCTGAATTTGATGTTGCTATTGTTATGGAGCTCCTAGATTACCACTTGGCAATGTTTGGTGTCTCTCTTAGAATTTCTTGATCATGTTGTTGACTTGTGCAGTGAGGGTGTTGTGACAAATGGATAGAGGGAGCAGAAGTGTGTGTACATGTAGGGATGATGGTAATGGATGAGTTGATTGGTTAGATCATGTATAGTATGAATTTTGGGGACCTAACCAATCTACCATTCAAGGGATACTATAGAAAACAAAATCTTCACCTGAATTGAAGCAATGAAGTAAAAAACAATGGAATTGATGGATGGATGCATGGTGAGAAGTGGAGGAGATGAATATATGTGAGGCAGGGTTCCCTTTGGATCTTCTCTTTGCTCCTTGATTGTC